>LFZO01000679.1:0-22499 GCA_001578225.1 Pseudocercospora musae
AGTATTTAGGCATAAGCTATCTAGCATTAACTAGTCCTACTTTAATCTTATATAGGATATCTTGACTAGTTCTATACTAGTTCCTATGAAAGGTAGTTATCCTTCTAAGTAGTTATCTTAGAGCTCTTAAGCTTAGTCTCTAAAATATTATTAGCTAATAGTAGTTTAGTGTACTAAGAAGACCCTAAAGTCTTCCTAGTCTCTATTATAACTATTCCTCTTCTTAGAACTCCCCTTAATAGCCTATTTACCTTTTAAATCCTTTACTCTTCTATATCTTAGCTATAGGTTAAGCTACTCCTACTTAGTAGAGAGTTACTCTACTAGTTTTAATCTATTTAGTAGATAGCCTATTAGAGTGTCTAATACGTAGGTCTTACATCTCTAATAGGAAGGGTTATTCCCTATCTTTATATAGGTATACATTTTCCTTTGTACCTAATACAAGAGGTACAATCTATCTCTTATATACCTATCTTTATCTTAAATTGCTATAGGCTCCTACCCTAGTCTCTTAAACTAGTTCTATCCTAGATTATATAGCTATAGATTAGGCTATTGTCTACTAGCTCTTTCTTGCAAAGTATCTAGCCCTAAACTATAGGGTCTCTCTATTACTAGTCCGGTCTCTTAAGTATTATAGACTAAGTACTAAACTTGTAGCTACTTCCCTCTAGTTTTTCCTTTGCCTTTAAACCTATAGACGTACAATAGCTAATCTAGGCTTATAACCTATTAAACATTGTTGCGTAGGCGGAGGAGAGTAAGTATACTAAGGGACCTAATTCGTAGTAGATAAAAAGGATGAAGGTCTATCTAAGACTATAAATACAAAGATAAAGGAGAATTGCCCCTAAGCTAGGCCTAATTAGGCTAGCTAGCCTAGACAACACTAAGAGACAACTAGGTAGAGAGAGTCTATTTCCAATATACATATCTCTTCTAAGTATAAGTCTAGCTAGTTAGACAAGTAGTTAAGTAACTACTAGTCTATTTCCTTCGTTATCTTCCTTACTTAGCGCTTAATCTTCTTCTTCTTCTTCTTACCTAGTTTAGGCAACGCTAGTAGATCCGGATCCGGTATATATACCTTACTAAATAGATTATAATACTTCTACTATCGATATATCGTCGTAGTACTAGTACTAGTCTTCGAGACAATAGTTAGAACGTTAAGATCGTCCTCGAAATATAGTATAGCGAGCCTAGTAGTCTCGGAGGGTAGGCGACCTAGTATTACGGCGTAGGATCCGGCGAGGAAGGCGTAGAATACCTAAAACAATACCTCGAAGTACATATTTAACGGCTATACTATCGATATACTTAGTATTTAATATTAGGACAAGAATACGTAGAAAGAGGACAAAATGGCTAAATTACTAGTAAAATCTTGGTAGGGCTTCTCCGGTCTTGGCATTCTCAACCCAAACGCAAATGATAGTATCTAAAATTTCCGCACCCTATATTCACAACCCGGGATGGCAACTAGAGAGGGGTTGCGAAGACGGACCTCCGCACTGCATAGCAGATCCGAATGGCTTCCGAGACCGCGATACATTGATATTTGAGCAGCTGGTATTCTTTATATTCCCAAGTCGTTGGGAACCCCCCATTGTGCACTGGATTAATCGCAAGAGCTGGCAATTGATCGCAAATATGGTAGTCTATCACGTCGGTAAGCGGCCGGGCGCTGGGCATTGTCTGGTTGGTGATATTGATCGACCGATAGTGCTCTTCAAATTGAACCCTGGCACGTCTGATGAGAAGATTGCGGAGTTGAAAGCAGCTGGGGAGGCAATGGTCGGGAAGGTCCCAGGTAGCTCATCCCCGGCCCGTTGGCAATAGGGCTGTATAAACAGGCGGCGGTACTAACAGTCGTGAAAGGCCTTCTAAAATTCGATTTTGGCCCTCCTCTTGCGTCTACAGCCCACAGAGCCCAAGGATTCAATCTCGGCTTGATCGCGGTGCTAGAGAAGCCAGAAGATGTAAGGGTATATGCTGAGCATCCGGCACATCTGAAGTAAGCCTTTCGACCGGTGTCCAGGTGCGGCGGGTCAAGCTGACCCCGTTGCAGAGTACATGCCATCCGAGAATCCATCTGTGGAGACACTCTTGCGTACGATCTGGCAGTTTAGTGAATTTCCCCAGTGCGGAAGGCCCAGCCTAGAGCTCAGATAGAGAGCATCAAAGAGAACTCGTTAGCCTCCTGAGAGATGGGAAGTTAGTCTCTCGAAGAGCATATGAATAATAGATGAGACAGTGCGGTATACGCTCCAAGCTGACAGAGCGGCGCTTAGGGCCTTCTTCACAATGTGCCTCCAGGTCTGCTTACCTTCCAACGCCGTGTCTTCCGATCAGTGGACATACTAAGTAGTACTGGCAGGTGGCACAAAGGCAGCATTTTTGGCAGCATTGATGGCGTGACGATGGTTCACATGAAAGGGATATGGTATCAGAAGAGGAGTGTGCTGAGCTCAAAAGATACAGTAAAGCCATGGCACCCCTGCCAAGAGTCAAGACCGCACCTTCACGACACCTTCACGTTGCGTCTTTCAACACCACATCGTACACTCGCCTGTGACTTTCGAAGCGATCGCGCGAACGATTCATCCAGAAATACTACGCTTGAACGTATAAGTTATTCGTCACAAGAGCAAGACGCCAGAGAAAAGGCGTTTGTATACCGATCACACCCTCCCCCCGCCTTTTCCTAATAGATAGTACCCGATCTCACTGCGAAGAGGCTTAATAACAGTAGCCAAGCGCATAATCCGCAGATATCTGCCGTCAAGACTCCGAACCGGCTTCTGCGAAGCGTCAAGCTCGATTTGATCTCTCGTTTCGCCAGAGAGCCGCAGCTCGTCATTACGGCCCTCACCCATCATGATAGCTGATCCAGGGAAGCAAAATAGACCGCGGTACCTTCTGCTCCTGACCAGACATTTCGCCAAACAAAGCTATGCTCACCAAGATGGGCGAAAGCGAAGACAAATACACCGGCGAGGTTTCTCATAAAGGATGTGAGATCGATGCCCTTGAGCCTTCTCCTCGACAAACGCTTGAATAGCACGCACTCTGGCTGCGCTACACATTACTTTGATGCACCTTTTTTATATTGTTTGCAGGCTTCCAGCGGTAAACCGCGAGTCTCCTCACCTTGATCTATCATTCACTTGCACCTCTCCCGGGCCGCTCCGCTCGAGCTTCGGCTGTTTCAGCCGTCTAGCGGCGCCATGTAAACCTTGACCTGAACCACTTGCTTCATGCAGTCTCTCGCTGACTTTAAGCTACTCTATCAGCGACACAAACCTCCAGTTCAAACATCGGACTATCGGGTACTGAAGACAGTCGACCATACCGCCTACTATACAGCATTTTGCACGTCTAGTAGCTCTGCTAAGTTACGCGCGCTTCATCCAACCTCAAATTCGAGTCCGAGTCGAGCAAAGTAAGTCTTCGACCTGGAGAAAATCCTCGTCAAGCCCGCGCTTCATATTACTGCATAGAAGTAAGTACTACGCACCTTTGTCGAGATGATCCCGACGCTGACATGTACAAGAACATGGCTCCTGCTAATTACGGAACCACCTACGCGCGCTTCAGTCGTCGGCAATGCTTTGCATTCATTCGTCGGCATGGTGGCACGATTCCACCAGGCAAGAATATCGACCCCCGGCAGATCCTGCGCCAGATGGACGCAGATGCGCGCTTCCGCTTCATGGACCTCCCGCCCGAAATGCGCAACGATGTCTACACCATTCTCCTCAGCCGCAACCCAAAGGAAGGTCGCAAAGCATTTCCTGAAATCCTTCGCGTCTCGAAACAGCTTTACAAAGAGGCTCTTGGCATTTTGCGCGCTGAGAGCTTCTTCAGAATTGGGGTCGCAGTTACCAAGACAAACATGAACGAGTTCTGCGACCTCTCGGAAAACCTTGATGCCACTATCAGAACCAACCGTGAGCATCAAGTGCATCTCGGCTGCAGTCTGACGCACTTCGAATCGCTACGCACGGTCGAGAAGATCCAGCTCCACATTGTGCTCTGCACTCTCGCCTGTACTGATGGCGACTGGAGAACCTTGACCGCCCTCGTGAGCTTGATCAAAATCTATGCGACCAATCTCCGCACGCTTGAGCTCACGGCAGAGGATGAGCGCAGACCCGGCGGGTACAACATTATGACGAACATGTCGAGCGCTCTGGAGGCATTCTCTAAACTCCCAGAGAATGTCACACTCGACAACCAGGGCCTCGATGACGCTACTTATGACGCGGTCTGGGCCGCGCTTAGACGCAAGCGAGCGTTCTCGCGTCATGCTTGAACGAGATTTCGGCTTCATGGCACGAGCAACACGAGCGACTTGGGGCTGGCAGAGCGCACGCTGTATGAGATGGCTGGTTTCGGTTCTTATGCCATGTCCAACGACTGAGGTGAAAAGGGCGTTTCTTTTTCTTTTGTTTACTTTGAATGGTCATTGCTGGCTCGGGACTTGCCCCAGGTGTCTCTGGAAATTGTTTCGTGGTATGGGTAAGGGATTAGTTTGAGAAACGCGATGGGTTGCGACGCGCGAGAGGGACCATACCATGATTGGGCTGGCAACTAGACTCGAAATGAGTCTTATCATAGCACAACAAAAGACGCCAGTGTCGCGCACGTCTACTCCTCCACGACCAGGTCGCTCATTTTCATTCTTCGAAAATCGTCTCAAGTCCCATAGTTTCGACGACGAGATATCGGTTCCCATACTATGGTCGTCACAGCGGCCTCAAAACGCCGTTGCCAGATGATGCTGAAAAATGGATATGTGTTAGTACATGGCACTTAAATTGGCACACTCCTCGCCAGATTAGCACAATTCAAGACAGCAAGGAAAACATCACTCACCACGTACTCGAACCTAGCTAGCAAGTCCAGCAGATCAGGCCCTTGAAACCACCAATTGGGCCTACCACGGCCTCGGACGCTCGTACTCCGTGAGGCCACAAGTGTCACGAAAGTCCATTTGAAGTGCTATGGGCATCAAAAGAAATGTTTTAGGATCCGAAATGATCATCCACCGATATTCGTAGAAGTGTTAGATACAGAGACAGTGCTGGACGTACCTGATCCTCGTGGTTCTGACCGAAGGGATTTGACGAGCATTATGTACAAAACGTCAGGCATTCATTTTGAACGGAGCTTGAGCTTGAATACATATGACATGGACTCTGCGTTTGATCGGTCACACTTTGTGGTTGGTCAAGGCCATTCAGTGACTCTGATTTGTTCAAATTGGCCTGCACATATGCGAAAAGATATGCTGCAGAAGAAGACTTTCCATCCGTGGTCTGCGCGAAGATGGGGTGGACGGGGCTAATGCAAAGTGCTAACAGTCCTCTATCATCTACTGGAGGAGACTTCTCCCTTGCGGCTCTGCGGATGTGATGATCTGTGGTGAGATTCGGGAGGTCTGCAAAGCTGGAGCCGAATGCCATGCGTGAGAGGAGTGTCTCATCGTTTGGAGCTCAGGCAAAAGCGGGAGCCTCTGCTGCGGACTTGAGATCGGTGCGTCGCCGACGATAGTGCTGCGCGTCTTGGCCCAGCTCTCTTTCTCAGCACTGGTCATCTTCACTGCGGCATCCATCTGCATGGCCAATCTACTGTAATCGCTGTAGGAACTTCCTGTGTCGGTGAACTTTTTCTTGGCAATAGAGGTCCATTCGTACATCTCCGCCTCTGTGAGCACACGCGGTCGTGATCGGTGGCGTATGGTTTCTTGTGAGGGGCTTCTGCTTATGGCATGGCCAGTCTCCGCCGCGACGGTCGATTCCATTGGAACCAGGCCTCGGTCTTGATTCTCGACGTCCACTACCACAATATTGGGCCTATCTTCAAGCATCACCTGAGGTAGCGGATTCCTACAGTATTCCTCATAATTCGTCGGCGATGGCATGAGCTCTGGCGGTGGATTTGGTGACTCCTCCACATAGCAGCTAGCGCAGCCAAGGGCCAGCTCCGGAGGTGGGTTTCGACACTGCTCGACGAAAGCCTCCAGGTCATTGTCTGGTCTCGGCTCCTTGGAGTATAGAGATGATGTTTCTCCGTCTTGGCCTACAGCATGCATGGGAATGGAGCTGTGATCAGACGCAGCATGCACTTCGAATGTTTGGAACTGTTGGCCCGAGTTTGGAGTGAAACTATCTGGCGCATCGAATAAAACTTCTTTTTCTTCTCTGTCCTCGGTCCTTTCCTTTGGGCCACTTGGAGATTGAAAGTCCTCAAGCAATTGAAAATCACTGGACGCCTGACTTGATTTGGCAGGCGGACCTGGCGCAACAAGACTGTCTCCCAAGCTGAAGCCAGCCTGCAATACCGCCTGCAGCATAGAGTCGTCGGATTCAGCATCTCGATCGTCAATGCTAGAAGAGAATGGACCAAGAAAGACGGATCGCAGCGTGGGCTGAAGCGGATCTGCGGTGCTTGGAGGCCTCGGCATCGCAGCCACGGATTGGTCCAAGATCTCCTGCTTTTCCCTGTCAATCGCCCGAACGTCAGACCAGGAAGCGCCGTCGTGGGTTTGATTTGCGAACATGGAGTCATGTTTGCACTGTTCGTTGTCAGGCACAAAATCCTCCCCGGGGCGCCCATCTTCTGCTTTGGTCTGATCGTCTTCTTTCGTACCCGGCATAGAATCTTCGGAAAACACTCCCAAGTCTCGCGCTATCCCAGGTACATGAATGTCTGGTGAGTCAAATTTGACTACCATTGCGTCTGCGGTCGAGGATGAAGATGCTTCTGCGGTATGGGGCAATGAAAATTCGGCGTCTTCAGCATGCATAGGATTCTTCAAAGGAACCGGGTCCATGCCATGGAGACTTGGGCCATATGAGATTGGCGCTCTCTCCTCGCTTACGATACCAAGACCAGCTAGATCGGTCGCATCATTGTTCGGTGGCTGATAGCTCCCACTGTGCGCCTCAATGCCCTTTGGTCCCCGGTCTGATGTTGAATACGTCGACGCAGCTGGAGTGACCATTGTGTCCGTAGTTGTACCAGGATTTGAAGGCGAAGACGATTGTAACGTCTGAGCAGTGTCCGCTTCCGAAAGGTCGCCGCTGATAACGCTCTCGGCTAAGATGTGACTGGGAAATTCTCGCCTGTTGATAATATCTGGCGATGAAGGTAATGGAAGAGGTGGAGAAGGCATTATGTTTCGCGTTTCGTTGGACTCAGTCGAAAGTATCTCTCTCGCTTGAGCCATTTTAACTCCCGTTGGCATAATTGAGAAAGCCTCTGCATCGTCTTCCTGCCCAGAAGCTCGAGATAGCCTTTCTAAAACACTCAAACATTCAATGACACCGTTGTGAGGTGGACGAAGTCTTTTAAATCCTTTAAGTGCTTTTCGTGCTTGGACCTGAGCTGCCGGAGTGTCTCCTTTGTGCTGCAAGAGAGTTGCCAGCTGCAGAACATCCTTGAGATAGCCTGCATCGTGTTTGCCAGTGAACTGAGCTCGAATGACCATCCTTTGTTCCAACACTGTTTGAGCACGGGTCCAGTCTGACCTTGCAACGTAGATTTCCAAGAGCTTATCGACCGCCTCAAACGATTGCAATGCCTGGCTAGGGCCCCCGGATCGTGTCTCTGAACGGCCAGTGGCACTGAGCTTCGCCAAGCAGGATCTTAACAGTCTCTCTGCTTCTCGCTCCTCCCCGTCGGCAAGTTTTTGCTTCCCACAGATCAAGAGAGCATGCGTCATTTCCATCTCAAGTTCTATATCCGAATCAAAATCGTCTGGAGTTCCTTCCACAGTGCTGAGGTCGACTACAGATTGTAGGGTCGGGATCAGAGGTTGAACTCCATACTCGTACTCAGACCTGCTTTGAAGCCATCGGTCCAACGCGGGACTGACCACGCCTCTTGACACAGCCTTGTCGCGCAGATGGGCGGAAAGGTCACAAAAGAAAGTAAGGCTGGAGGAAAGTGGACAACATACAGACCTCACCAGACTCCGCCACCCACACCAGAGCTGCAGCATTGCCGTCTCTGCATGATGCTGAAAACGCCTCTATCGCCTCTAGTCCAGTTCCGCCCACCATGCCCAACAAAGGGCTTGTGGCTCGATGGAAGACCTTCTGGAACTTTTAGAGGTTGCGTAGCCGTCAGCATTGATGCGCGCTGGTGAGGAGAAGACAATAGCTGGAGCAGGGAAGCAAGAGTGTGTGTACGAGGAGGACATGTTGGCTAGAACCACGAGGCGCAGAATGCCAAGGCCGGGCGAGCATCGGAGACTGCTTGATTGGGGTACCGCCGTCGGGACCATACAGCTAGAAAGGCATGATTGACTTTATTCTTCTTCATTTGAAAGTGGTCATAGAAGAGCGTATGACAGACTTGGACAGTCGCGAAATTCATGTCTTCATGCTCTTGTAGAGCTTTCCATGATCCCACCCACATCTTACATGCTGCCCAGTACCTTCCTCAACGCCGCCTATTGATCCTCGATTCTTCTGCAACAATTTTCTGGCGTGGGAAACTCTCTCATATCTATTGGTTGGCGTTGATGATATCCACGAACGCCGGCTTCAACGAAGCACCTCCAACCAAAAATCCATCAATGTCCTTCTCCTTGGCCAAATCCTTGCAGTTTTTCTCTGACACGGAACCACCGTAGATGATTCTGGTCTCATCCGCAGCCTTTTGTCCAAGCTCCTTTCCGATCCATTGTCTGATACCAGCGTGCACCTCTTGAGCCTGCTCAGTAGTTGCGACCTTGCCAGTACCAATGGCCCAGACTGGCTCGTATGCCACGACAACCTTGCTCCAGTCCTTGACCTGATCTGCGACAGCCTTCAGTTGTGCAAGGACGACATCCATAGTCTTATTTGCTTCTCTTTGCTCCAAGGTCTCACCGCAGCAGAGAATGACACCAATGCCGCCGTCGAGAGCGAACTTGGTCTTGTTGGCGACGAATTGGTCTGATTCTTGGAGGATGACACGACGCTCGGAGTGGCCGAGAATTGTCCATGTGATCTTGGAGTCCTTCAATTGCTCCACTGAGATCTCTCCTGTGAAAGCCCCGTTGGGCTTGTCGAAGACATTCTGGGCTGCAACTTCGATTCCTTTGCGGAGGTGCTCGCGGGTGAGGAGCAAGTAGAGGGACGGTGGTGCGATGACAACTTCGGTGTTGGGGTCGAGCTTGGCATCGTTAAGATGGGCAACGATCTCCTTGATTTTGGCAATGCTGCCGTTCCTGATGAGGTGTCAGTGCTGTTGCTGAATGTTCGGAAGCTGGACATCGTGCATCTTGAAGTTGCCGCCGACGAAGAATTGACGAGCCATGATTGCGGTATCTGTTGTGGTGGTCTTGGGAAAAGTTCTTGAAGTATGTACTAAAGTTTGTCGAGGTGTTGAGTGAAAGTCAAAAGAAAAACGTCTTGACGATGGAGGGGCATCAAGAAGAACGGGGACGTGGGGCTTTCGTCACAGTGGACACACTGGCGAAAAATCCCGAAGTGAAGCCACAGCTTCGGAATTGCTCGGGCTGACCACACTGAGGCTGAGGGCTTGATCATGCACGCTATGGTTGTCGGAATACTGCTATGCAACTCAGAGGCACTAGAACACCACTCGCTAGACAAGAGGAGTGGAGTTTCTATTGCGGCTGTCGCTTTCGATTCCCATCGAAATATCTGGGCTACCTGAAATGGGTCCTCGCTCGCCTACTTCAATGCTCCTCGGACCACTCCTTGTAGAACTCCAAGCTGTCTGGATTCGCCACACTGGTACTGGTCTTGATATTCAGTCCACAAAGAATCTGCTTGACTGACTTCTCAATCTTCTTGCCATTCGTCGTAACAGGGATATCTGGACACTCATCCACGATACCAGGTACATGTCTTGCCGACAGCTCTTTTCGAACAATAGATTTGATATGCTTCACCAGATCTTCGCTCAACGTACCCGGCTGCTTGAGTTTCAAGAATAGCACGACAGTCTCGTCATCATCTTGTTCTCGCCTTCGACCGATCGCAAGAGCGTCTTCGACTTGATCTGGAAAGTGTTTGAGGATGACGTTGTAGAGCTCTGCGGAGCCAAAGCGGACACCACTGGGCTTCAGCACACCATCGGATCGTCCAAGCATAACTAGACCACCGGTCTCCGGGTTGAAGCGAATGAAATCTCCATGATGCCAGACGCCTGGGAACTCTTCAAAGTATGACGCTTTGTACTTCTGCTCTCCTGCTTTGCCCCAGAACATGACAGGCTGGCATGGGAATGGACGAACACAGACTAGATCGCCAGGCTCACCTGTCTTTGAGATGTCTCTGCCGCTGTAGTCCCATGCTTGACATGCCATCCCGAGGCCAAGTACTTGGATCTCGCCTGTATACACCGGATGAAGAGGACAAGGTGCACCGAACAGAGATATGATGTCTGTGCCCCCAGTAATTGAGCCGAGATTGATTGCGCCAAAGGTCTTGTAGACGTATTGGAAAGTCGAAGGTGCTAGAGGTGATCCGGTGCTATAGATTGCCTTGAGAGTCTTGAGAGACAGGCCTGACTCTTTCGGAAAGATGTTACGCTGCTCCAAAACGGATAGGAATTTTGCACTGGTGCCAAACTGTGCTATTCCGAGCTCGTCTATGAGTTTCGGCATTGCGAGATCGTCTTTCGTGCTTTCGCCAGCTTCATCTCGATATTGGAAAGGTGAGCCATCGTAGAGCACCAAAGTTGCACCCGATGCGAGGCCAGAGACAAGCCAATGCCACATCATCCAGGTACACGTGGTGAAGTAGAAGAGCTTGTCTCCAACTCGGATGTCCGACTGCAAGATATGCTCTTTCTTGTGCTGAAGAAGTGTTCCAATTGCGCCATGAACGATACACTTGGGTGCGCCGGTTGTGCCTGAGGAGTACAGGATGTAGACAGGGGTGTCCGGATCTAGTTGCTCGAAACGGAGATTCTGCGGATCGGACTGCTGACTGGTGAACTTTTCGTAGGTATACAGCTTCTGCTTCTGCTCTGGCCCAAGTCCTTCGATGTCAGAGCCCATGCTGGACACCGTGTCAAACACCACAACACCTTTCAGCGTCGGTAGTCCTTCCATGATGTCCTTGACCTTTGGTAAGACCGGATGTGTCTTTCCGTTATACATTACAGCATTATCTGTCACCAGTAGGGTGGGTTCAATTTGTACCATACGATCCAGCACAGCAGTGACACCTGTATCCGGACTCACAGCAGTCCAAATCGCACCCAACGAGATCGCTGCTAAGCTCGCAATGAGCGCATTGGTATGATTTGCAACGTAGCCTCCTACACGATCCCCCTTCTTGAGCCCAATCGCTCGCATACCACTTTGGCATTTCCGTACTCTTTCTCGAAGCTCTTTCCAAGTCACTTGCTCCCTCGTCGTCTCCGTTGCCGCGATCACGGCCAGACTATTTTCATCGACTTCCGGTATAGGGTGAAGCAGATTCTCGGCAAAATTGAGCTTCGCACCTGAGAACCACGAAGGCCTTGGATACATTGTCTGCTCATCCGAGATGACTTTGGTATATGGTTGAGAAGTCCGAATGCCGACATAATCCCAGATCTCCTGCCAGGAGGCCGAGACATCTGTTATGCTCCATTGATAGAGCTCGTCGTATGTTGAGAAATTCTTATTGTACTTTTTGTTTACTTGCTGGAGGAAGTCGTAGAGCGTGGAGGATTGAGGATTGGAGTGTTCCCAGAGTTTCTCAGCCTGGGCTGATTCTTTCGTAGAAGCCATAGTGTCGCGGAACGAACTTGGAATGTTCGAAATGGAACATAATGCAGCACGACGACATTGTGGTTAAGGTACTCGGGGGCTGATCGGATTCGGTGGGGTTGAAGTTCTAGCTTGCTCCTTAGCCGAAGGAAATGGTTCCGCGATGCGGCCGTACTATCACGGGGAGGGTCTTGGCACGGAGGGCAGGTGAAGTCGTTCGGCTTCAGTCCGTACTTTCTCAGAAATTGTTAGATACCCGGCGTCGTGGACATAGGCCTGGCTCGCCCATGCCATTCGTATGAAGATGAGACACCTATACCGCTCGATACTTGCCGCTCGCTGGAAGGCACCCCGCGAAGCTGATTGCGTACATTCTAGTGTCCTTTCAGGTCTCGACATCTTTGGCCGTGACTCTCGGCGATTTGTGGCCTATGGCCTGGCAAGAGCTTGCTCTGAACGACACTTCTACTGGTGATGCCGTTCGAGAATGCCAAATAATGTAGCACTCCAAATGGCGATGAACAGTATAGGACTATCCTGCATTCCACATGTGCTCGCTCACCTAAAGCCGTTGAAAATCCGACAATCACCCTCTCTGATCACTGTCCGCCCGCACAGTCTGCGATACCACAGGCTTCAAATCATTCCCGATCAAAGCCGGCTGCGGCTGCACATCGCTCGGCAAGGCCTTCAGATCCTGACAATCACTGGCACTTTCCGTCTCAACTTTCTGCCCCCGGAAATGCTCATCAACCCTTCGAACAACAGCAACAAGCACCCCCAAAGCGAGAACCCCAATACAAATCGAAAAAGCCCTTCGATATCTCGGCTTATCATCGGAACGATACAGCTGCGCACCCCAAATGCCCGCAATATTCGCCCCCATAATCACAAGCGCCATAGCCAGCGCCCTCTCCTCCGAATCCGTACAGGTCAAGCTCATCCAGGTAATATTCAACGGATGCGAAAACGTTCCAAACGTCTGAGTCCAGACCACACCGAAATATCTCGGGCCGCGATTGTTGACTTCGGTGAAGGATCGATTGAAGATGTAGGCGAGGACTGTCATGGAAAGGCCGGTGATGACTGTTTCGCCGCGTTTGTCGAAACGGTCGGAGACGTAGCTGAAGGCGAAGGACACGGGGACTTGGATGAAGAGACCGACTGAGGCGAGAGCGTTGGAGGTGAGACTCCCGAAACCGAATTCTTTTACGAGCGAGGGGGCGTAGGTGTCGAAACCGCGTTGGGGGCCGTTGTTGCACATTGTTATTAGGAAATGACACCACATGCGCCAGTTTGAGAACTGGATAAAAAATCAGTTAGCCTTGGGGATCAGTCTTTCTCCTCCTCCTTTTCCTCGCGGGGGGGTTTTCTTTCTTTCTCATGTATACTCACCGCTTTTTTGAAAGCTGGAAGACCGATTTTCTTTTTCTTGTGGCCTTTGGCGGGTTCGTCGCGGAGGACACGGGTGTTCAAGATATAGAGCTCGCGTTCCGTGAAGATGTTGACATTCGGTAGGAAAGTGCTGTGCGGGTTCTTGAAAGAGTCCGGGAGGAAGAATCCATACACAAAACCACCGAGGATGGTGAAGCTACCCATGAGCACGAAAAGCCAGAACCATCCAGCTTTGTCGCCCACTCCACGCATGTGAAGAATTCCGTAAGCGAGGAGTTTGGCCGAGGCTTGTCCGAGTTGATTTCCGAAATAGAAGATCATGACACGCTTCGCGGTCTCTGCTTTGGTGTACCATGTCGATAGCGTCCAGAGACCTCCTGGAATGAATCCCGATTCGGTGATGCCGAGGAGGAATCTTGTGGCGATGAAGGCTCCGTAGTTGTTCTGGAACGCTTGGAATGTGCTGACGATGCCGAAGAGGAAGAGTTGTAGTGTCAGCCATTTCCCCGGCCCGACTCGATAGAGGATCATGTTGGAGGGGATTTCGAAGAGGACGATTCCGAGGGAAAGCATTTGTTGACCGACGTTGAATTGGTTTTGGGTGATGCCGACATCTTCTTGGAAATCGTCGGTTATGGCGTTGGCGATGTTGCCTCGGTCGAGTTCTGGGCGTCAGTCGAGTTAGTTAGATGTGGTTTGCCAGGCTGAGGCTGAGACTTACGCAGGCAGAAGAAGCCTAGGGTCAGGATAGGCATGATGATGAAGTCTAGCCTTTGTGTTCGTGTCAGCGTGGCCTAGGCACTGTGCTGGATAGAAGCTTCTCACTTCCGCTTTGCTTTCTTCTCCTCCTCTTTGGTCCAATCTGGCTCCAAAGCGACATTCTCCTCACCACTGGCAGCATACTCGTGCGAGGGAGCGAACTTCTGGTCGATTGTATCCGCCATATCCCAATGCTGACTCCAAGAGACAATCAACAATGACAATTTGAATGTCAGTCATGCTGGAGTGCTTCTCTTTTAATACAATGCCTCGCCAAGTGACATGCCACCATCCTTGTATCTATGGCTGGATCCAGAGCCTTCAAAGAACTGCAATTCGTCTCGATGAATTGCTTGAGCTCGAGCTAGACTGACGATGTGGTGAAAGTAACCCACGGCATTGCACCTGTAAGCATTGCCTTCCAACGCCATTGACCGCAGCCAGGTTCAAATTCTGCATCATGCCTTCAACAACGTGGGCGGATAACATACTTGGGAACGTTGGCAACTTGGCGTGGCATTCCTCTACCACATAAACAATTGCGATGCCCAAACGGCCGAGTGTCTCGGCGCCATGGTGACATCTAGCCTCAGATTGCGTGCTCGTTTGCCAAGGCTGTTTCCCATCGGGAACGAGGACAGGCTGAGGCACGTGATGGCGATTCGAGATAGACAATACTGCCTGGGAAGTAGCTGGAACCTCGATGATGAGATAGATGATTGGTGAGGTTTGTGATACAGCCTGATTTCAAGTCCACGACTCAAGCGATACCCCGTTGGGACGATGAACAATGAGCACTTCCTGCTCAGAATGACACCGATCACCTCTAGCAGATTCACAAATCTGGCTCAGTGACCTGGACCATCGCCATATGTACACTCTTTCCCAATGGCTTGGATCTGGATCTGGATCTTGTATGTGGTAAAAATCTGCGTGAAGCCATTCATACCCGGTGTCATCGGTTCTGGTCTGCTGGAAACGTATCAATCACCGGAACGGAGCACGTCGCTGTAGTGATCTCCACCCATTACTATCCCGTCGACCAAGTGATGTGCCTCCTCCCCTCCCAAATCCCACTCCCCTCAACAGCCTCCATAAGAGCCTCAGCATCCCTCTCATCTCCATCCCTCCAGCCTCTTCTGAGAATTCTCACGGCATCCAGAACTTCTGCTAAAGCTAATCTCAGATCTTCTTCCACGCTCACCATTCCCTTAGCCTTTGCAGGCGGGTTGTATATGTTTTCACTGGCTATAGCAGCATAGCTCGTTCCGCTCGCAGCTTTCTTCACTTCCTCCTCATACCTCTCCCTCGTCCAAGACCCAGCACAAAAGATCCAGAACGCCTCGGACTTCAATACGAACGTTTCGCCGCAGCGATGAAGACGTGAAACTGCGGTTGCAACTTTTGCAAGGGCGATTTCGAGGTTGGCGTTGTCTTTCGTGCCACCGGTCGATAAGTTGGATGCTGTTGAAAGGTGACGAATACCGGAATGGGTGGAGGTGAACCAGGAGAAGGAGTCTGTGGTGGTGGACATGATTTCGATAGCGAGGTTGATGCTATGGTCTTGTGTTGCGCGAGATGCTATGCTGTGTAGACTGGTCGCACAGAAGCGCAAGTTGAAGGTGAACCATGGAAAGTTTGGTTACCTGGCTTGCTTGGAGCATGTCGCAAACATGTCAGTCTTGAATTTGCCAAAGGCAAGTAACAAACCTGTTACGTGAATGGAGAAACGCCAAAAAATGCGGCGCTTTCTTTCCTTTCCTTCTCTATAGTGGCGGCAATGTCTCACGACAAATCGGACATTGTAGTCGATATTTTATCCAGCCTTCGAGACAAGTGCTGTGAAAGATGTGTCTGCATGGTGTCACCATATAGGCTCTTCTAGAAAGCAAGTTGGCACCCAAACCGGTGTCGGCTGGTGCACCAGCTTCGACGACTGGCACTTCGAGATCTTGCATGCATATGGCACAATCAAATACACGTTTACCTTTGGTTTTGGCTGTCTCTTTCTCTTTGTCCTTTGCGATCGAAGCCCGTCTTGTGATCGTAGGCGAGGAGAGCCTACGGTCGGAAAGTGGCGATGAGGGTGTAGATTGTGTATCATCCGCATCCCCAGCTTGCGCGAAGCCAATTGGCATTGTCGCACCCTCTTCATCCTCACGTAGAATTGGATGGTAGTCATATGCTGGTGGCGCCCAGCTTGAGCGAATGAACCACCTAGGTCCAATCAGCTCTTGTGAGCCCAGAATGACGACCTGTATCCAAACCCAGCCAGCGAGGAGTGCCAGAATGTAGTAGTTGTGATCAGCGAAGACCACGTTGTACTTATAGGCGTAGAAGTAGAGGAAAGGCGTTAGACGCAGCAGGCTCTGACCATAAACAAATTCCCAATTGAGGGCATGACGACAATTGCGTTGGACATTGCGGATGATTTGTGGTATCCAGAAGCTGAGATAGCACATGCCAAGGATTGTGATGAAGACTCGCCGCACTGATGCAGGCCACGATATTGAATTCGTGGCGAACAGCACAGAGACGAACATGAGCATGTATGATTTTGCGTAGAATGAAGCAAAGCTCGGCATGCGAGCACGCACATGGGCTTCCGTATTCATGAGCGGTGGCTGAGCGATGGGCAGGAGTCCTCCCTGGTCAGAGGGCATGAAAATTGGAGTGGCGCCAGTGTCAATGGGCAGTGCTGCAGAAGCGTTTGGTGTAGTCGTGGGCAAAGGCGTGCCTGTCGCAGTTCTGTCTGTCGTGGTAGGCGTGACGGTCTGAGGAAGAGTAGTATTCGTGGTCGCGCCAGCCGTATTGCTGGTCGGTGCTTCGCTCTGCTGCTGTTCTCTTTCCCGTCTCCCTGAATGAATGCGCTGCAAGGCCTCGCGAAAGCGCTGCTCTCTTCTCTGATCCTCTTCGACCTCCGCTCTTACACGTCGCTCGCGCTCTGGAGCTTGTACTTGCCATATATCCATGACGAATCTCATTCCGAAAAATGCTACGCTGGCAAATGCAAGAAATCCTACAGGGACTAGCATAGTCCAGATGCTCTGAAAGAAGAGGCTTCCAAGTAAGAAGGTCAAGGCCACGAAGCCGTCGTTGGAGGCGAGGATTGTGACAGCGTATAGACTGATACGACTTCTTGTCGAAGGGGTGCTCGCCTCTTGCATCTGTCGCATGAGAAGGAAGAGCTGCAAAGCCAGAGCTATCGAGAAGACAAGCAAGTGCTGTCTTGCATGTTTCCATAGCACCTCAATCTTCGCTCCCGTTAGATGATCTCCACTCTGTGGTATGTCATCTGGAGGCCCTTGAGACTCTAATACATACCCGCAGTCGGGCGAGAAAATGAGTGCAGAGAAGTGCATGTCAGGAGCGCTGGGCATGATTGCACCAGTGGGGAAGCGAAGCTCGCGCTCAAGGAAATTCATAAAAGATGAAGAGTACTGTGTGCCTGCAATGGGAGGCAGTTGCTGCAAGTAGACGACCAGTTCACAGACAGGGGTGCCAAATGGGTTCTCGGACTCTGCTTCGATTCTTGAGTGCCAAGGGTTGGAAGAGTGAATCTCGCCATCAATTTGGTCTTGAATAGTATCAGAAATCGATTCGTTCAGGAGAGTCCTGGCAGATTCGAAATTGTGGGATGAAAGGGCCATGTGAGGTAAGGCAAATATGCCACTAAATTTCGAGCTTGTAGTCGTCATGATGGCTTGCCCAAGAGAAGCAAAATAGACACCATACAGCTGCAGCTCCCATACATCGGATGTTCTTGCATCCGTAAGCTTGATCTCGCCACTCATAGCCGTGGCATTGCAATCTGGTGGCGCAGAAGCTGGATCTTGCTTGGCAAATCTGACAGTGATCTCGCCATGGTCACCGGTAATGTTTCTGTCGAACGGGCGAGCATGGCTAGCGTGGCCAAATGGGCTAGGCGGCGCATATTGTGTCAAATTAAGGTGCGGTATTGGCACGTTCTCCTGGACTGCCGAGCGTTTCCATTTCCCGCTCACGATGCCCGTAATGTTCCTGTATAGAGGTGTTGGATTTGAACAATCGGTTTCTCCATCCAGAACCCACTTGCCCCAGTCTCCAAGCGCATACACTAGTTGCTCCCTCGCTCTTGCTTTGATGGTCGGTAATGCGCTCCAAGCAAAGTCCTTTTCCGGCTCAAGACCAGTCACGTTGATGGTGTGGCCGTTCGTGCCGAAGTCAGCATCCCATGACGAGTTGCCTAGTACCGACAGCTGTCTCTGCTCTTCAGCAATGACATGCTCGATGGATGGGGCGTCGGATTCGGCGTTGCGGACGGCTGCCTGGTTGCCGGGATTGAAGATGATCCATCCGAGGATGATCAAGGGGAGGAGGATACCACGCCGGTCGGCCATTCACTCTCCATCTCCTCTTTTGCAGCGGACGTTCGAAGGGCGAGACGTTCGAAGGGCTGGTGCTGGTGCTGGTGCTGGTATTAATGATTAGCTCCCGGGAGACGGGAGACTTCCGGATGCCGAACCGATGGCACGTGCGCTCGCTAGATCCGACCGATAAGAGAGTGCTTATCGTGCAAGGCTGGCGCGGGGCGCGGGGCAGGAAGCAGGTCATGTGATGTGATGCTGGTGCTGGTGCTGGTGCTGGTGCTGGTGCTGGTGCTGGTGCTGGTGCTGGTGCTGGTGCTGGTGCTGGTGCTGGTGTTGATGCCTACTACACTCACTACTTGAAAGTGAAGACACGTAGAACTACTTTGTAGAACTACTTTCAAAGGCGCGCGCCTCAAAGACACTGCCTATTAATCAATTCTCGAAGGCTTCCCAGCTTCCTAGAATAGGTCAGCTCCCGCTCCCCACTTCTCAGGCAACAACTTCCACTTCCACTTCCACTTGGGTTTGTTACCGCCCAAGCGAATCCCCTTCCAACTTCCACCATGCACGCGCTGACACCAAGTCATGTGCAGTCTGACTCTCAGTCACCACTGCCACGCCATCCCTTCGACTTCACCTTTCCCACCCTTAACGTCGACGGGAGCACCGACGAACTGACCGCACACCAGACCCGCACCTATCGCACTCCTCCCGCCGCCCTCAGTGCTCTCGGTGCCCGAGCCAGAATGCCCCCCCATCCAGATACATCCACCGGCTCGGCCAGCTCGCAGTCCAACGACCAGTGGGAGCTCATCGACAACCTCTCCGACATCTCCAACGATGATCACGACACCGCCAGCATCACCTCCAACGACCCGACCAGCGACGACGGCGAGCTCACTCCTGACCATGCCAACTCTGAAGATGAGCTAGACGGGCATGATGACACGCTTGATCAGAATACTGTGCGAGGACTTCCGCCAGAGCAAGCGGGCCGTCTGCCTACACCCACGAGAACCACAGCCTCATTGGTCGACGTCTTACGCGAGCCTTCTGCCAGCCCGCGACCGAGCCTGACATCTTCACGCCTGCGTCAGGTCAGAGCAGAGAACGACCTGATCGACTCGTACATGTCGGAGAATCAGGAGACGCCAACCCAGTCCACCATCCAGTCCGCTGCCACCTTGCCACGCTCTACAGCCTTCAAGACCCTCGATCTCGACCATCAGACCAAGCGAATCCTCTTCATCTCTGACACGAGAGTCGCACAAGATGCCGTCGACCTCATGTGCTCGAGGATTGCTCCTTGCATGTCCCAAGCTGACGCCGATGCTGCCTCCAAGCATCGAGTTGTCCGCCTTCCACTCACACCCGCTGGTATCACGCCGCCGTCAGCGACCGTAGTCTGTGGCGAGGATAGAGTCTCTGCCACTGTCCAGCACTGCATTGGCGCTGATCGGCGTTCATTTGGCTCTCACGGCCTGCGTATACTCGACGTCGATGGCGAGCACAGCTCAACCTTCACCATCGGCGGAGACGGTAAGATAGACCTGCCGAGGCCAGACATCGCTGTGATCTACCTTGACGGAGAAGCCGATGACCGCCACAGCTGGATCTGGAGTGCTTGTGACGCAGTGCGAAGCATTCACGTCCCAGTCGTCGTCATCCACGAGCCCAAGCACGACACCAGAGGCCTCACCCGCCATATCAAGGCAATCAAGCCGAAACCAAAAGAGCGAGGAGGGGACCGACAGTTATTCATCGATGCCAAGGACTTCATCAATACCGGCTACGCCACTTTGACGCAGCAGATCCAAACCCTGCTGACTCCTGTGCAGCCCTCTGAGGGAAAGAAGAAGACATCTTATCGACTTCGCAAGCCGTTGCAGTGGATTCAGCTACTCATCCTGTCCATTGGCTCAGGCATATTGCTCTCTTTCTTTGGAACGACCCCTGCTGTCCAGCTACCTGCTCGCCGTGCGGCACTATCAATCTCTCTCCAGCAGGCTACAAACTCGCCAAACATCACATCGGATCTGAACGTGCAGCATCTATTGCCGGAAGTACCATCTAGGTGCTGCCCAGATTGGAGATCCAGCATCTACAATCTTCTGAGAGGCACCTCTGCTACTCAAGCCGAATGTACAATGATGCCTCACTACCAAGCACTTCGTCCGAACCACTTTGTCCTATCACTGCCAGGACAGCGCAGCTACCCAGAGCCAACATCAACTGTAGTTAACAAGGCCGACGGACGGCAGCTCGATTTTAACCAGACCAAGCTCATCGATGGCGTCTACCTTGTCACTTTCGATCCTGATCAAGCATGCGGGTCGGTTACGGTCAGAATGGCTACCAAGAATCCCGCCCTGGATGTAACCGCTCCACACCATTTTGGCCGTTGTATCTACAAGCGCTACGAGGCTGCCAGCACAGATGTGAGCAAGGCTGTGAGCAAGGATGTTGCTGTGATGCGAGGCAAGGCTAGGCATCTGGGCGATATACTTTCTACCGAGATCGGTGCTGGGATGTGGGCAACCAAGAACGTCACATCTCAAGTCGCCCAGTATGTTTCTCGGGAGCTGCAAGTAATCAACCGCGAGCTCCAGGTTATTGGTAATACTGCTGCTTCCATGTTCGGCAAGGCTGCCAAGGCCAGCAGCTATACTGCAACAATGTTTACCCAGGATCTGATGGTCATGCAAAAGGATCTGGTCAAGTTCACCAAAGGCGTTTCATCCTCCGTCAAGGACAAGGTCGAACTTGCCAAGAGCAGTTCCAAGTCCTTGATCGCCTCGCAGCTATCTCTGTCCCGCGAGCGAATCCAGGACTTCAAGAAAGCATGTCAGCGCAAGCGGGCAGGCAAGCAAGCAGGCGAGCCAGTCACAAAGCCGACGCTGGAGGAGAGACTCGATACATGGGCTGAGAAGAACATTGGAATATATGCGGACTTCAAGGCGGACATCAAAGCCGCCCAGTCAATAGTCCGCGACGCGGACGTGGAGAAATTGAAGAAGACGCTTCGCGAGTCACGAAAGATGGAAGAAAAGAGGAAGATGGAGAATGTGAAGCGTGCATATAATGTTCATGATAACCGGTGAGGACAGTGCAACCTGACAACCAGCGTTGGCGTTTGAGAGATTTTTGTTCCTTTCCGTTTTGAGATATCACTGGCGCACAAGAGGCATAGGGTGCAGAATGGCGCTGGGATATGGGAGATTTGATGTGATACCAAGGGAACAGACACCATGCGAGAGATACCAACAACCCCTGACGTATTGAAGCACAGCGCCTAGAGACGCATTCTACTGTGTTTTGCGTTTAGGTTGAGAATGCCAAGACTAGAGAAGCCCTACCAAGATTTACTAGTAAATTAGCCAAATCGTCCTCTTTCTACGTATTCTCGTCCTAATATTAAATTACTAAGTATATCGATAGTATAGCTATTAAATATATAATCTAAGGTATTATTATAGTTATTCTACACCTTCCTTGGCTACTATACTACTATACTAGGTCGCCTACCCTCTAAGACCGCTAGACTCGTAGTATTATATTTTAACGATAATCTAGATATTCTAACTATTATCTCGAAGATAGGAGTAAGTATATCGATAATATATTAATAGCGGAAGTATTACTAGCTATTTAGTAAGGTATATGTACTAGATCTAGACCTACTAGAGGTACCTAAACTAGATAAGAAGAAGGTTAAGAAACGCTATATAAGGAAGATAACGAAGGAAATAAACGAGTAGTTACTAGAATACCTTAACGATCGACCGGACGCCTATCTTAAAGAGATATATATAGAATTATACGATAATTTCGGCGTAGAGCTATACCCTTCGAGCGTATAGCGTACGCTTACTAATCGGCTCGAGTAGACTCGTATAGTCGCTCGTTAAGTTACGAAAGAGCGTAATCCGATAGTAAGAGCAATATAGTATATAAAGAGGTAGAATTAGCTAGTAGATAAGTTAATATTCCTTAATAAGATAGCTTCTAATAAGAATAGACGTCCTAGTAGGTTAGGTATAACCCGAGAAATTGGGTCCGGGTTCGGTTTCTTAGTAGGAACCGGACGATTAGTTTAGGTTCGGGTTCTAGGACCTATACTAATTTCGGGTTAGAACCCGGACTTTTTCTAGGTTCTATAAGCGTTACTTAAAAGACCGGCTATACTACCGGCTATATAAAGGAAGCTTTACTTTTATACTACTTAGTACTCGTCCTATAGTATCTACGTATCGCCTAGGTCGCTA
>LFZO01000068.1:0-96603 GCA_001578225.1 Pseudocercospora musae
TAAAGAGACTAATTAGTAGAGCAATTAACAAGTTTAAAGCAAGACTAGTTATAAGGGGGTTTTCTTAGAAATTTAGGATAGACTTCTAGGAGACATTTGTACTAATAGTTAGGCATAATATACTTAGAGTGTTTATAGCTACTATATATAAAAAGGATCTAGAGCTACACTAAGTAGATATAAACAATGCATTTACTAAAAGTATCCTATAAGAAGACATCTACATAATCCTACTACTAGGTATAGAAGTCCTATAAGGCATAGCCCTAAAAATCCTAAGGAGCTTGTATAGCCTAAAATAAGTAGTAAGAGACTAGAACAAGCTATATATCTTAAAGCTAGAGGAAATAGGATTCTATTAGTTAGAGGTAGACCTACGTTTACTCATCTATAGAGGAAGGAACCTAATAGTTCTTACCTATATAGATAACATTCCTATTACAGTACTAAAGCTAGGAGATGTTCTCTAGTTCAAGAAGGAACTAGGCAAGGTATTTAAGATCAAAGATCTAGGTAAACCAACTAAAATTCTTAGGATAAAGCTTACTAGAGATAGAAAGAATAGCACTCTAAAGCTAGACTAGGAACACTATATCTAGGAAAACCTTACAAAGTTTGGAATAACTAAGGAAATAGCCTACCTAACCTTGTTACTACTTAATAGCTATGAAAGTCTAAGGAAATCTAACTTAGATAAAGAAAGGTATAATAAGACTAAGTACTAAAGCTAGAATAGTACATAGATATAGCCAATAACTATAACAAGACCTAATATTACTTTTGCCCTTAGAAGATTAGGATTATATATATTAGATCTATCTAAGAGATATCTAAAAGCACTTAGAAAACTAGCTAGATACCTAAGATCATTCCTAAGTCTAGGGTTAATGTTTAGGAGAGGTAGAGGAAAGCTAATAGGATATTCAGACTCTAATTATATAATAGACAAAGCTAATAGAGTCTCGATCCTTAGAAGTATCTTCTTTCTCTATAGATTACTAGTTTCTTAGATGAGCAAGAAGCAAAAGTTAGTTACTACATTAACTATAGAGGCTAAGTACATAGCAATAAATGTATGTACAAAGTAATCTCAATTCCTTATAGCACTCCTAAGGGAGATGGACTATGTATAGTTAGTAGGAGAATGTTCATTTCAACTACTAATAAAAGGGAATTCTGATATAGTAAATGAAATTAGGCCTATTTAGATTATAGATAACAACTAAGTAGCTTTGACTCTTGTTAAAGATACTTATACCTATAAGAGATCAAAACATATTGATATTAGTTTCAACAAGGTTAGAAATCTTTAGTAGTAAAGAAAGATTATAGTAGAATATACTTTAATAAAAGAGATAGTAGCTAATAGCCTAACTAAGCTAAAGATAGGGCTATAGTTCTAGGAATTTATTAGACAATTACAGTTAGTATAAAGGGACAAAAGTGCCTACTTAGAGGAGTTTAAACTCTACTAAGCGGGCAAATACTAGATCTAGGAATTGAACCTAGCAGATTGGATACGCTATACCAATCTAGAAGCTATTGCATCTAATTAGCTAATTGAAGTTCTTGTTGGATTATATTAGTTAGAATTAGGATTTGTAGACTAACTAATCTAAGTAGGAGTATTGGAATATATAGTCTAGTTAGTAACCTAGTAAGGGATGCTAAGGCAGACTAGATCACATAATAACTATTATGTAACTAATCCAAGCTAATACCTTTCAGGTTTAGCTCTAACCTATAGATAATAATAACAACATACTTGCTGTTCCTACTTTGGCCCCTACTATTCCTTGTAGCTTCTATTATAGTTTATAATCCATTTATACCTATCGGCCCTCCTTAGCTCGATAGTTAGCGCTAAATCTCGAGTAAGGCTAGTAAGAAAAGCACTCTAGGCTATAGCCTCTTAAATATACTCCTCTAGCTTCTTCTATACAATCTTCTTATAGAAATCTATGTTTCGAGTTAGTTTAGTTTTTAATTCGAATAAGCGGAAGGTCTAATTCGAATTACGTACCCTTAGTATCGTTAATTTTGCCCTTCCTTATACTAGTTTTTTCTTCCTCTATAAAATAGATTTGTTCTATCTCTAACTTTACGAATTTCTTATTTACTAATAGCTTATCCTAACTAGCTAGCTCTTTATAATTATTACGAATGTGCTTTACTAAGGCCTAGCGAATATAGAATTGTTTCTAATTCGAATTAGTCTAGCCCTATATTCGAATAAAATACGGTACTAATTCGAATTATACCTTATAGCTATTAAACCTATATCTCATTTCTCCTTAATAGACCTTTATAGCAATCTAGTTAAAGACCTTACTATTATTATTCTTAACTTTATATACTTCCTATTCGAATTAGGTTAGCTAATAATTCAAATTACAAAGTATATTAACTCGAATTATACTATTTTGAATATCGGGAGTTCGGTATTTTTGTAGGTCTTAATATAGCGAAGGTATAGGTAGAATAGATAGTAGTCCTTAAAGGCTTATATATTGTAATAGCCTTAAATAGGATTGCTACTACTTATAGAGGCTATTTTAATACTAATTCGAATCGATAGGATTAATTCGAATAAGGTACTAAGTTAATTCGAATAAGGTAGTAATTTGCTTCGAATAGTGATAGTAGGGTAGTAGGGGTAGTAGGAAGTAAGAGATAGAGTTAGGTTTGAAAGCGGAGTTAGGTAAGCTTTAGCGCGGTTAGGTGAGCTTTAGCGCGGTCAGTCCCGCGTTTAGCGCGGTCGGGTTAGCTAAACCTATAGCGCCCACCTTCTGATAGTCTGTGTCTTCCAGAAGTCTATGTCTATACGTCTATTTCTATGCGCGCTGATGAACCGACCGAAAATTCGGGTGGTGCGCAAGTGTATGTGTAATGCCTGTACATGCCTTATCAGCAGGATGGTGAAGATCGATTCCCCAGAAAGCGTGCGGATATTGCTTGCAAGCGTGATTATCTCACAGCGTCTGACTAAAGCCGGTGTTGGGCTGATCGCCATCGGCGCCCAGAGACTTCTTGTCATCGTCATCTACATCATCGTCGTCGGCGTTCTCACGGAGCTCGGGGCTCTCGGCTCCTTCGCAGTCCAAGGTGGGCTTGCTGCTCTGGTCTTTAATTAGCGGGCATAGCAAGAAGCAAACAGCCATGAAGATGGCGGACACAAAAAAGACCCACATTATGGCTCCATCATAAGATTCCTCTACCTGTGCTCGTTGTGCGTCGGAAAGTCGTTCGAAAGATGCGTGAGAGAACGCCGAGTCGGCGATGTGGAAATCTGCTGGCAGGTCTCTAGGCAAAGTCGCTTGCAGCCGTTGCTGCAAGACAGCCGAGCTGACAGCAGTTCCAAGAGCGCCACCAAAAGAGCGAAGAACATTTCTGGTTCCAACAGCGAGAGCTTTCGTGTCTCGGTCTGCCTGTACCGAGATGGCCAGGACGCTGTTCTGAAACGATGAGCCGGTCCCGATGCCGACGAGAATGCTGAGGAAGTTGACCAGGCCACGGACGCGATATTCGCTATCAAGTGCGAGGACTACCATTGCCACAGTCCAGACAGCGAAGCCACAGAAGAAGATGAGTGAATAGCTGCGCCAGCCTCGCTTCTGAAGCTGAAGTATGACAAGTGCCGATACGGTTGACCATGCGCCTGCAAAGAACGTTAGCATCCAGCGCGAGCAGAGACAACACCTTCGCGACGTACCATGCGTCACGTAGTAGGGAACTTGATACACTGACGCTGTCAAAGCCGGCAACTCTCTCACCACCTGCAAGTTCAGCGGTAGGTAGTAGCTGAACGAATAGTAGGTGGCTCCGAAGAGAACATTCTGCACCAGTATTGTGGCGATGGTCCTGTTCCGAAACAATTTGAACGGCACGATTGGTCGGATAGCTCCACGATTTGGCAGGAAGCCAAGCACAAGAAAAATCGTTGTGCTGACAGCAGTGATGACAGCCAAAGCGATGACGACAGCTCGTTCTAGGTCCGAGTATTTGCTGAGAAGCAAGAGCCCAGCTACCACGGTTGCGGCACCTGACAGTATGCCGTAATAGTCGATGGCCTTGAGCACGGATCGGATTTGTTCTCCTGGTGGGGGACGGCAGTTCGCAGGCACGCAGAAAAAGACGGCGAGCCATGCCAGAACTGATAGACCAACAACGAAGTAGTAGAAGTAGTGCCATCGTGGCTCGCTGGCAAATACAGCACCAACCATCATGCCCATGATGCTTCCCATTGCGACCGAGACGCCTCTGAAGTTAGCAAAATTTCATTGAGTTGACGGCAACTGACATACCTTGTACGCCCTGATATTTCAGCCTCTTTTGCTCAGGAAGAAAATCATTTTGGGCGATGTTGACCAGATTGCTGATACTGCCGGTCGCGATTCCGGAGAAGGTTCGCAGAGCACAGAAGAGGTCGGTTCTGTTCTGGAACGAACTCAGCCCACACGCCAGTGAACTCAGGGCGAGCAGACCGATCGATATCAAGAGCATCAGCCTCCTGCTCCAAGTGTCGCTCAGATAACCCAGGATTGCAAGGCCCACAGTCGCTCCAATCAGTTGCGTAGTTGCGGCCCATGCAATTGAGCCGCCGTCGGTGAAGAAGTCGGAGACCGCGGGGAATATTGCTGTGACTCCGAGCAGATCCACGAAGGCGACACCGTTAGCTGCGTTGAGGGAGACAACGACGCCTGCCAGGTTCCAACCCGCCAAGCATTTTGATATGTCTTCTTTCTCGATGTGCTGCTTTCTGTGCGAAGCCATCATGGATGTCTCATGACACTTGTTCGTAGGTTCTCAGGGCTATGTGTGCTTGAGCAATGTCCTGGACAGCAGCAATATTAGGATGATTGCTGTAATTGAAGATCAAAGCCGGCTTGAGTTGCAATTCTGAAGACCAGTACCACAGCCTTGCGGCGCAGCTTTACCGAAGTTGCGAAGCGTGTTACCATTGAATTACTGTGGGCAGCCTCGCCGATGTCACTGGTACGACCAGTGGTTGTTCTTGACTTATCAATTCTTGGCAGCTCCAGCTCCACAGAAGTCTATCGCCAACATCTTTGGTAAGAATTCGGGTTCGAAATGGGTGCACCTATCCGCCAAGGCAATGACCACACTGGTGGCCTGCAATTGTCGTCCTCAGGACCCCTATCGTGTCTTAGAAGGCAGTCTGCTCCGCTCATTAGGTAGAATTCTGCTTCGATGTTGGCCGATCAAAGCTGCGTCTCGAGTGCAAGTCCCATTCGTGGCACATGTTCGCCAAAGCTAAAGCGTTCATGCCATGTAATGTCTTCGTGGCTCCCAGCGTACTGGGGAATCTCCAGCCGTCAGCTTTAGTATCAGGATGCAAGCAGATGATCTCAAAAAAGGGCAAATGCAATGGGCTTCGCTAAGCTCATGTATGGCGGAAACCTGAGATCAGTAGCAGCATCGTCACAGACTCCCGCAGTACTTCGCGTTAGCCAGGGACACCGAAGAAAGAGAATGTTCGCGCCGAAGCGTGAAAGTCCAGAGTGCAGTGCCGCCTGCATGTGGGAAGCCGGTCCGAAACTAAGATTCGTATGAAACTCGCTAGGCAAAGGAAAGTTAAAGGATTCTCCCAAAGAGCGGCTTCCTATATGTAGGTAATAGCGTTTTACTATAGAATACTATAGAGTACTAGCTCTATAGTACGGAACCTTATAGTCTACTAGTATAATAAGGATAGTAGTTATAGGTAGATAGGGGTTAGTAGCTAAGTAGATAGATATAGTATTCGATAGAGGACTAAGAGGAGAGAGAGAACGATTTAGGAGTTAGGTACTAATAACCCCCCTAGTAATAATTAGACTTTCCTATCTAAGGTACCTAACCTCTAACCTTACTCGAGCTAGCTATACACTAACTATATAGCCCTAATATAGGCTCTCCTTCTAAAGGCCGCATCCTCGTAGCCTATCTATTATATCTATTAGTTTTAATCGTTATCTATCGCTACTTTAGTATACCTAATAGGGTCTAAACTAAGCTTAATCTATACTAAATTAAACTCGTAATCCTCGGATAACGTAGTACTTTAACTCTAACTCTTATACGTTGCCTCTACTACTAGTACTTCCTTTTATAATAGGCGGTTAGTAGTTATTAGAGCCCTTTTACTATAGCCCCTTAGGATTATTATAATAATATGTCTTCTTAGTATACTACGTCTTTTTAACCTTCTTCTTATCCTTCTTAGTAGCCTAATACTTATCTAGTAACTCGCTTATTTCTTTAAAAATTAAAAGATCTCTTACTCTCCTATAAGTCCTATTCTAATAGATACCCTTACTACTATAATAGGTACTTCTTCTATCTATCCCTTATCCTATCCTTTAGTATATACTTAACCTACTATATCTCTTTACTACTATATAAGATCTCTTTAGCTTTAGTAGGTACTTCGTTACCTTCGTAGAGGTTATACGGCTTAAGGAGGGATATATAGAAGGTATTATAGATCGTATAAGCTAGCGGTAGCTATAATTAGTATATCTACGTAGTACTACCCCTAACTTCTTATATACGAAAAGGGCTAATGTATCTTAGTACGAGCTTTAGGCGTAATTTGCTATCCGGTAATAGATACTTACGTATATATAGATTCTTCGTATTTAGTATAACTAAATCGCCTTGTTTAAAGGTTATAGGTATATAGTACTTATTATAATAAGCCTTCTAGTATACTTATACTTTTACTAAGTTATTAGCTATCTTCTTATACGTCTCCTATATCTTCTAGATACGTTTAATTACCGCTAGTAGGTAGGTCAATCTTATTGCTATACTATTCTAACTACTAGACAAGAATTACCGCTAGTATCTCTAGTACTTAATAGCCTTCCCTTTCCTTACGCTCGCCCTCGAGTATTAGTAGGACCTATAGTAATATAGGGTTATAACCTATTATTGCCTTATATAGAGAGACCTTAGTAGACAAGTATACCGTATTGTTATATACGAACTCGGTAGCTTATAGAAGGTTTACCTAGTTATCCGGGCTTCTACTAGGAAATAATATTCTATATTATACTTTAAGGTTTAGGGATATAGGATAGTAGTATACATGGATACTAAATCTTAGCTAGCTAGAATAAGATTAGATAAACTAATAAATAGAGGCAAAGATACTATATTTATTAGTTATATTCCTAAAGACTATTCCCAAATCCCTTTTATACTCTAGGTAATTAAATACGCCTTAAGTAAGTATACCTTACTAAGTCTTTTTATAGCTTATATATATAGAGCTTCTTTATATAGTATATATAGGTCTACCTCGAGTTACCCTCTCCTATTCTATCTCTTTCCTAGGAACTAGGCTTATAGATTTAGAAGTAACCTATACTACTTTAGTCTTTCTACCTCGTAGTTGTAGAACCTAGGCTTATAACCTATTAAGCTAAGGCGGGCTAATAGGGTTAAATAGATTATAAAGCGTAATAAAGATATAAGAGATAGTATAGGCTAAAGTAGAAATAGTAAGTATATTACTATTATTATATTATAGATTAGGGGCTAAACCTAATAGGTATTAGGTTAGGATAGTTACGTAATATTAGTTACGTAATCCTAGATATTCCTAATAGAGGAAAGGTTAATCTCCTCTAGAGGGATTATTAGTATCTAACTACTAAGTAGGCTCTATATTCTAATAAGTAGTCCTTTAGTAACTCTTAGTATTCTATACTAAGCTCTTTATCTAGACGTATTCTTTACTTTATAATACCTTAGAAACAGCTATACTACTACTTTATAGTAATAACTTTAGCTTTAAAATAGACTAGATACGTAGGTATATAGAAGAGAGGAAGATAAGCTATTCTACGAGTAGAATACCTAATAAAATTAGTAGGTATAAGCTACTTAGTACTAGTAGGCTTTCCTATAGACGAGTAATAGGTAAATACTAAACCTTAGTATAATAATACGGCTTAAATTAGCCTTCTATATTAAAAGATAGTAAGGGGATTAATAGCCTAAATAGGGATATCGTTAGTAACACTTTGTTAGCTTATAGTAACGTTACTAATATACTAATAGTTAATAACTATTAGTATTAGTATCCCCTATACGTAATATCTATACTATATAGTATATAATAGTATATAATAGCGAGGTAAATATATCTAAAGTATAGTAGAATTTTCTTAAAACATATAAACAATCCTTTCTTTATATAACAAATTCGAATATCGAAGAGATACGAGGTAATTAGTAACGTTACTATCGCTAGTATAACCCTAGAGCGGGCTAACCCTAATCCTATATAGGCTTAGTCTCTATATAGCCCTATCGTTAGTAACAGTCGAAGGCCATTATCTACTGTTAGTAACACTGTTGCTAACGTTACTAACACATCACGTTACTAACAGTTTGACATCCCTAAGCCCGAAGATTCATCTCGTCTCTTCTGTGACTTCATTGGGATCTGGAAATTTCAAATCCTGTTCCCATCTGCGGTCAGGATGCACATCGTACGTTGCAGTGGCTTGACGGCATTTGAACAGGCTGAATTGACATCTACCGCATGTTATCAAAGACCTCGTACAAATGGAGGCCACGGGTCACGATGCAGATGAGACTTGATGCGCTTCTCGACATGTGGCTATCCTATTCCCAGGTGTTACTGACAGTGCTCGGCATAGCTCCTGCTTGCCAGGGACAGCATGCATACAGCAACGCCACGAATGCTACGACGGCCTCACGTCTTCACAGCCTTCGGACTTGCAGCGCCTTTCATGATCTCGTCGACCGGGTACGCCTCAAGCGCCTTCTGCTCGTCTTCCTCCGACCACTCCCTCGGAAGTACTGCAAAAACCAGGTAGCTCGTATGCGTTTTCACCTCGGGTTCACTTCGATGCACAAGCTTTCCCTCTTTGTACAGTTTCCTCTCATCGGCCTCCCTCTTGATCCTCTCCAGCCGCTCTGCCTTGCTTTCCATCTTCCCCTCTTTACTCTTCTGCCTCCCCTCGCTGCTGTTCTGGCTGTGCTCTTTCCTGCTTTGCTTGTCAGTATGATGCAAAGCATGAAAGTGGACCAGTTTGTTTTCGACCTCCCTTAATCTCTCGATGCTCTCATTCACATCTGCCGCCACTGCGTTCACGCCTCGTAGACCTTCTTCTTTCAGACCTACTCTTTCTCGTCGAACATCAATACGCTTGTGCTGAACCTCGACCATGCTGATATCAGCCCAGCCGGCTTTTCGCAGATGCGAGACAGTGGCAATGACTTGTTCGATACACGGCGAGAAGGTGCATAATTGAGTCGGAGTATCGGGGTCGAGAGGCGAGTTGGGAGCTGCGCGCGTGAGATGTCTGAGCGCTATCCAGGGCGCGGGCAGATCGAGGAAAATGGCGTTTGTGCTCGGAGGTGTGCCATCGGCAAGGAGAAAGCCGTCATTGCAGACATCGCGATGCGTCAGGTGTACAATCCCGTCCAAGCCATGGTCTGTGATCTCGGCGCGGAGTGTCCGCACTCTCGGCTCGTGGAACTCGTAGCTGCACACTCTGCCCGTCGTCGTCTCTTTCCCTGTCGAGGGATAGGCGGAGAAGACTGCCCGAGCTGCGGCATGAGTGAAGCTGCCACTTCCTGCTCCGGCTTCAATGAGCGTGCTCCCGGGCCGGACTCGGAGCCTTTGCAAGATGTAGCTGTAGTCGGGGGTATAGACGACTTGCGTTCTGTGATCCAGCGACGATGTCCACGATTCCGGCGTGGGCTGCAGGAGGTGTAGAAATCCCGAGCCTGCCTCGACCGGAGCCTTCACTGCCAAGCGCGCATCTTTCACATGGCCCTTCTCCTGCTTGCGCTTCTTGGTCGGCGACTCTGCATCCTGCGCCTGCTCTATCGATTTTCTCTTCTTCCCCGCACCCTCTTCGGTCCCCTCAGGAACACTCCCCTCCGCCTTCGCCTTCTTTCCCTTGCGCCCTCTCGTTCCCGTGTCAACTTTGCTCGCTCTCACCTGGCTGCCCCATTCCGAAGCTATGAGGGTCGAGTGAGGAAAACTGCCAAACCTCGTGTTGGTCACTGCTCCTTCGGCGTAGCCATCATCAGCCGAGGATTGCAGCTTTACGGGAAGCAAGCTATCGCGCTTCAGATGCAATATGGCCAATGAGCCCGCGTCGGCAGTAGGCGGTGTGTAGAGGAAGGGCGAGGGGGGTGACATGGTGACGAAGTGGTGCGCTCACTGGCTCACTGCTCACGCGCGCGCATGCGGCTAGCTTTTTGTTGTGTGTTCGGGAATGCGGGTGCGGGAGGCGCCTTCCATTGCTCTCAACCGTCAACGCAAGAAGAGCTTTCGAAGTTGCCTTGCTGCTCTCGTTCGTTCCTGCCTGAGTCTCCGCCCTTCCTACTCTCTGCCAGGCGAGACGGGCGGCGGCTGCAGGCACCGGCAAAGGCGCAGGCGCAGGCGCAGGCGCAGGCCCACGTAGAGATCGTGCTGATCTTCCAGCATTCAATGTTCCCGTCACTCCCTCTCCCTCCCTCCCATACCACAACTCTTTTCGACGCAGCCATCTCGCACATTGTCACTCATTGTACATATCTGGTGGCATTCTACCATTCTACCATAGACCACGAGCCTTACCACCACCGCATCACCTGCATTGAAGCATTCATCACGCTGCATCCGCACTCTTGACCCTCCCTCCACTCTGCCCGGCCAGCAGAGAAGCCACGCCTCCAGACGCCAGCGATACACCCTCTGCGCGGAGGCGGAGCGGATATCCGAACGCCTCTCTGACCTATCCCATCAGATAGCGGAGCGGATAGCGGTCACCATGACTCCGCAGCAGATCAGCAACCACACGGCGTACCTGCTGCCTCTGAAGGACGATGGCTCTCCCGACCTGCCAGGCTCTCCGCCCTACATCTACCTCGCCCCGCCGACGAAACCAGCTTACTGTGTACGCTTCCAGATCGAAGGCACGAGCTCCATATGCCGAGAAGGCAGCCTCTGCGTGAACATCCCGCCCAAGGGAGAGAGCTTCGACCGCAAAAAGTTCCACGAGTACAAGTGAGCTCGATCGGCGGTTCCCCGTGAACATCTAGCACGACGACGATACTGACCTTCGCCAGACTCAACCCGAGCTTCAGCAAATCCATCAACATCGACATTCCAATCCACTGCGCGGGTGCCTTTGAGTTCTACTGCACCTACACGCCTCTCCCGCCTTTCACCACGGCCGATGTTGAGACGCCTCGGCCAACTCGCACGGAAACCTTTTATATCGATGTCTCGCCTTCGCTGCACGCCGACAATGCTCCCCTCCCACTCGATGCCATTTCGATCATTTCGGTGCTGTCCAAGTTCATGGGCAAGTACCCGACCGACTTCTACCGCCATTTGCGTGGCATCAGCGAAAGAGGTTACAACATGGTCCATTTCACGCCTCTGATGCAGCGTGGAGACAGCAATTCCCCATACTCGATCTACGATCAGCACAAGTTTGATCCCCACATCTTCACCAATGGAGAGCAGGACATCGTGGATCTCGTGTCGAACATGGAGCACCAGTACGGCCTTCTTAGTCTGACGGACGTCGTCTGGAACCATACCGCAAACAACAGCAAGTGGCTTGAGGAGCATCCGGAGTCGGGCTATAATATCAATACAGCGCCGCATCTGCGACCTGCCTACGAGCTTGACAGTGCTCTGTTGCAATACTCCTCTCGGCTCAAGTCTCTCGGCCTGCCAACCCACCTCACTGGAACCGACGATCTTCTCAAAATCATGGACGGTATCAAGATTCATGTCATTGGCGCCATCAAGCTGTGGGAGTTCTACGTCTGCGATGCCGACAAGAATACTACTCAGATCGTGTCTGCGTGGACCGAGCATGATGTCGACTGGACTGTCGACGTGCCCGAAAACATCGCCGATTGGTCATTGAAGGACAAGGCCGACTGGCTTCGCGAGAAGTGTTGTCCAGGCGCAGATCGCATGGGCGAGCGCTTCCGCAGAAATGTTGTTCCTCGGCGAGGTGCCGCCCTTCTCACCAAGCTCTTGGGCAAGTACAACATCCACGGCAATGGCGCCGGCGACGAGCGGACAGCGTATGGCACGATCCACAAGTTCCTGAATGAGCTCAACCTCGACTGGTACAAGGAGTACGATGCCGATGTCGCAGCGCTCATGGAGCAGATCTTCAACCGCACCAAGTATATCAGACTTGATGACAACGGACCAAAGATTGGCGACATCACGCTTGAGAATCCTCTCATCGAGTCCTACTTCACTCGTCTGCCGTACAACGACACCACTGCCAAGCACGACCCGGACTCGCTTGCCCTGGCCAACAATGGCTGGGTGTGGGCTGCCGATGTGATGCGCGACAACGCGGGACCCAAGTCCAAGGTCTACCTCCGCCGTGAGCTCATCGTCTGGGGCGACTGCGTCAAGCTACGGTACGGGTCTGGTCCTCAGGACAGTCCATTCTTGTGGCAGTTCATGACAGAGTACACTCAGCTCATGGCCAAGTACTTTCACGGCTTCCGTATCGACAATTGTCACTCGACGCCACTGCACGTCGCCTCGCACATGCTCGACGCTGCTCGCCACGTCCGGTCCAACCTCGTCATCGCCGCGGAATTGTTCAGCGGTGACGAGAAGATGGATTTCCTGTACTGTCAAAAGCTGGGCATCAGTTTCCTGATTCGCGAAGCGATGCAAGTCTGGTCGACTGCCGAAATGTCTCGGCTGGTGCACATCAATTGCGGAAGACCTATTGGCTCCTTCGAGGTGGATGATATCTCTAGCACGGACAAGCCATCATCGTCCAACGGCAGCCTGACTAACGGCAGCACGCCCCACGGACGCGAGGTCATTCACAAGATTGTGCCTTCGAAGATTCATGCTCTGCTCATGGACTGCACCCACGATAACGAGACTCCTGTCCAGCGTCGTGATGGCCGCGACACTCTTCCAAACTCGGCTCTGGTGGCCATGTGCGCCTCCGCGTCTGGATCTGTCTTCGGCATGGATGAGCTGTACCCACAACTCATCGAACTCGTGCACGAGAAGCGTCAATACACCTCGCCATACAGCAACCTCCACGAAGGTCAAGCCATGAAGATTGGACCGAGCGAGGGCACTGGTGGTGTCAAGCGCCTGATGAACCAACTCCACACCATCATGGGCAAGGACAAGTACGATGAGTGCTTCGTGCATCACGACGGCGAGTACATAACAGTGCACCGCGTGCATCCCAAGTCTCGAAAGGGCTACTACCTCATCGCCCACACTGCCTTCCCAGGCTACGGCAGTGACAAGGCTGGATTCCCGTCGCAGTGGCTTACTGGGACCAAGGCGAAGCTGCTGGGCGCCTGGAACCTGGAGTGCGACCAAAGCTGGGAAGCGAAGCAGGCCGCGATCAATGACAAGGTCCTGCGCGGTATTCCCAGCAAGACCAAGGATCTTCGAGGTGTGACTGTGGAGCATCGCGGTGGTGATACTGTCATCACTGTGCCCGACCACTTCCCACCTGGCTCTATCGCTGTCTTTGAGACCTGGATACCTGGTGCTGAGCACAGCGAAGGTCTCGACAAGTACCTGACCTCCGGCGCACGCCAGGCATTCGAAAAGTGCAGCCTCAATGACATCAATGCGATCATGTACCGCGCTGACTCGGAAGAACGTACCATGTCTGGCGGAGCTGACGGCGTGTACTCGATTCCAGGCATGGGCAGCCTGGTATACTGTGGTCTGCAAGGCTGGTGGTCAGTCTTGCGCGATGTCGTCAACCACAACGACCTTGGCCATCCTATCTGCAATCATCTGCGCGAAGGTCAATGGGCGCTCGACTACATCGTCAATCGACTTGACAAGCTCGCTCAGCGCAAGGATGGAATCTACACAGGCGTCACACCCGCCGCCGAGTGGCTTCGGTCACGCTTCGATGCCATCCGCAATGTGCCCAGCTTCCTCTTGCCACGCTGCTTCGCTTTGGTCGTCCGCACAGCGAAGAAGGCTGCCCACGAGCGTGCGATCGAACAAATGCATCCCATTGTACAGCACGGTCAGCATTTCCTCAAGTCCTTGGCCATGGTCTCCTGCCAGGTCCAAGGATACATGGACAATGCCAGACTTTGGCCAGACAAGTTGGACCCTTCTCTCGCGGCTGGCCTGCCGCATTTCGCTCAAGACTGGGCACGCTGCTGGGGTCGCGACACCATGATCGCCATGCGAGGCCTTCTCACGTGTACTAGCCGTTACCGAGAGGCCAAGGAGCATCTTTTCTGCTTCGGCAGCTTGGTCAAGCACGGCATGATTCCCAATCTGCTCAACTCTGGCACTCTTCCACGATACAACAGCAGAGATTCCGTCTGGTTCTTCCTGCAGAACATCCAGGACTATGTCGCCATGGCTCCAGAAGGTGTCGACTTCCTACAGGAGCCCGTGCGACGCCGCTTCTTGCCTTACGATGATACCTGGTTCGCATGGAACGACTCCCGCGCCTACTCGCAGTCCAGCACCACGGAGGAAATCATCCAAGAAATCCTCCAGCGTCACGCCAGCGGTCTGCACTTCCGCGAGTACAACGCTGGCCCCAGCCTCGACAGTCAGATGAAGTCGGAAGGCTTCAACATTGACATCGACGTTGATTGGACGTGTGGCATCATTTACGGCGGCAACGAGTGGAATTGCGGAACCTGGATGGACAAGATGGGTGACTCTGTCAAAGCTGGCAACAAAGGACATCCAGGCACTTCCCGTGATGGTGCACCAGTGGAGATAACCGGTCTGCTGTACAGCGCCTTGCACTGGGTTGACGGTCTGCACGGAGCTGGCAAATTCAAGTTCGATGGCGTCAAGACATCCGAAGGCAAGCACATCAGCTATGGTCAGTGGGCATCGTTGATCAAGGAGAGCTTCGAGCACCATTACTATGTTCCGGCGGACAACAGTCAATGGCATCAATACGACGTCAATCCAGCAATTGTCAATCGTCGCGGCATCTACAAGGACATCCACCGCTGCAGCAAGGAGTACCGAGACTACCAACTGCGACCGAATTTCCCAATCGCGATGACTGTCGCACCCGATCTCTTCGATCCGGAGCACGCTCTCGGTGCGCTCGAGTTGGCCGACAAGTACCTCCGCGGTCCAATCGGTATGGCTACACTCGATCCGGGCGATCAGGAATACCATCCCGACTATATCAACTCCGATGATTCCGACAACTACCAGACAGCTCATGGTCGCAATTACCATCAAGGTCCGGAGTGGTGTTGGCCTACTGGGTTCTTCCTCCGTGCCCTGTTGCACTTTGACCTGAAGCGCCGCAAGACCAAGGAGGAGCGCGTCGAGGCCTTCCAGCAAGTGACGCAGCGCCTCAAGGGTTGCAAGGAACAGATTCAGAACAGTCCATGGAGAGGTCTCACTGAGCTTACCAATCGCAATGGATCTTTCTGCGCTGACTCGGTATATTGGATGCAGCCCGATCGGCAATTTGGACTCATGCTAACATAATGACAGTGCCCAACCCAAGCCTGGTCCGCCGGATGCATAATAGACCTCTACGACGACGCCAGCAAGCTTGGCGGCACCGACTTGCAATAAACCAGAGGATACACAGGACGATAATCCGACACGACCGAAACGATATCACGACGACAGGATGACAGAACCGTTCATGGCAAAAGTTTTCACTGCCACGCAGGTGGCGATCCTGTTTCCCGTCTTTTGGTAGTACGAGTGGAGGGAGAAACGGAGAAAGAAGAAGCAAGGCCAGGGATATCGCAGAATGAGGAGTGAAGATACGTTGCATGAGAGTGGGGACTGTGCTGTTCTGCCTAGGACTACCTGTGGTGATGAGTGATGTACCTAATAGCAATATGACCTACACACTAATAGACTGTTTCTTTCCTGAAGCTACTTGGTCTTTTTCCGTCCGGTGTAATACTGCAGCACAATTTGATCTCGCGGCCGCAGCCAGTAAAGTCAAGAAGCCCTTTCGAATCCGAAATATCAGTTACAGTAACATTGACAAGCCGTCGAGTGTACGTCAGCTCTACAGTACATCGAACGGACAGAGGTTTCATGGCAGCAGCAGAAGAGGAGGGTGAAGAGAGAGGCAAAGCTTGAGGAAAGGTGAGAAGAGAAGTCGAGATGATCCGTTCTAGGCGCGCATACTGTCAACCAGAACGCCCAAACCATATCCAGAAGTTAGGGTCATGGCTTCTTTCCAGGCGCGGCCAAAGATGGCGCAGCGTTCTCGCAGGATGATTTCATCTCGACTGCGCCAGTCTCCCAGCGAACGGCCGAAATGGTATGGAAAGAAAGAAAGAAAGACAAAAAATCTCAAATCTCAAGCCTTTCGCCCCGCAGAATGCTCAGATCTCAACCGCACGGGATTTGTTCTCCGAGATGCCCAGTCATGTGTAAGCAGGAAATCAGAGATGGTATCATTCCCGTCCCGAAAGCATGCTCAAATGTCGATTTTTCCTCTCCCCCAAATGCCCGCCCTCACTCCATAGCCTGCAAGGACACCTTCAAAGTCTTCCGAATGAGCTTGTTGCGGTCATTGGCCTGTCGGATCTGCAATGCGCTGGCACCCCGATCCCACGATATGAACTCCACCAAATCAATCACACCGCTGCTCTCGAGCGACTCGTCCGGCTGGCACTTGCGAAGAGCGCGAAGCATGGGTACCAGCTCCGCAACGATCTGATCTTTCTTCCATTGCAGCTTTCGAACGTACATTTTCTTGAGCGCCATCGTTTCACCAGCCTTACGAGCTTGCTTGGCAGCTTCCTTGAAGCGCTTGGTGACTTCCTTGATACTGTCGTGGTCGGCTAGCTCGATGAGCTTGATGTTACGCATATATGGCAAGGTGCTGCGAGAGGGGCCATCGTTGGCGATGGGTCCGAAGAAGAAGTCCATGTAATTGAAGGGTGCTTTTCCAATCCAGAAGACGAGGGAGTTGGAGCCGTAGAAGACCTTGGATGCTTCGTGGGAGACGGCCTTGTTGGTCCGAAGAAGCTGGAGTGGGAAGGCAGGCATAGGTGGGCCGAGGGATCTGATGGTGGCGTGGTTGCGGATGCCGCTTGCAGCTGAGTAGAGGGTACACTTGTTCGATCTCGTTGGGTGATAGGTTGGGTTACAGACGGCCAGAATGGGATCCGGTTCGACCAAAGCGAGGCGGTAGATTTTGTTGCGGATCTCTGGAGGCAAGTCCTCGAAAGAGGCACCGGTGGTTTGCTCGCCTGGTTCGAAGTCATCGTCGTCGTCGTCCGATTCGAAGTCCCGAGATGATGCTTCAGAGTTGAGATCATAAGTCGGCTCTGTAGCTTCCTCCGAAGTCTCCTCGCCTCCGAGCTCGCTGGAGTCATAGACACACAGTGAGTAGTCTTGATTGCGGAGATCAATGTCTCCGTCACTGCCCTCGGTATCTTCATCACTGCTCATAGTGTCGGTGAGATCAGACTCCAGGTCTTCCTCGTCATCAGATTCTGCTTCTACCACGCGAGCTCGTGGCTGCACGTCAGTCTTTCTGGGTGCCGTGGGCTGATCGGTCAGTATTGGGAGTCAAGTTTATTGAGTCTGACGACTTACAGCACGCATGACGGCGGTAGCATTGAGCCGGGGCACGACGGCCAATGGCATGATGTATGTGGGATCGTACTCCAAGTCCTCGTCCTCGAGCTTGATCTGTCGTGCCTATGTCGAATGTAGTGTCGCTGTATGCTCTGGATGGTTGAGGCGAGGCCTCGAGAGGGTGTGTGGACGGTTGATGTCGAGAGATGAGCGTGGGGCGGAAGAAATAGTCCTTTTTGTGTGCTCGCTGGCCTCACTTAGCAGCACGTGCTCGCTATCAAGTGATATCACATGCAGCGTACTCGAAGGCCTGCTCACTTTCTCGCTCAGTGGCATGGCAGTACTGATTCGTTGCCATGTCATCATGAGGCCAGCCTGCAGAGGGCAGGCCTCAATGTATGAGTCTGACATACCGCTCGAGCAGAGGTGTGATCGGAAGGGGGTATCGTGTGTGCTGGCGGACAGATGATATGAAAGTGGACGAGGCTCACGTGAGGATGCGGCTGGTGGATGCGGATCACGTGAGGGACCGAAGTAGCGCCGGTCGGCAAGTGCCGCTGTCCCGTCTCCTTTGCGAGGGCAAACACGGTGGAATCCACGCCTGCTTTGTCCACGCGAGCCACGACGACACACACGCGGGCTTTCGACGTGACGACGAGGAAGGAACGGCTGCTCTCGACGCGTCGCCACGCAGCAGACGCGTGACGCGTGGCGCCATCATGCCTCGCGGACGCGACGAGTGCTGGCTGGAGGTGAGGCGCAACCTCGACGAGGACTCTGGCAAGCGGCACCCGCGTGTCACGTGCAAACATTGCATGACGGAATGGACGTCGAACGAGAAGGCGCGAGTGATCGAGCACCTGCAGCGCTGCGCCGAACTGCCCGAAGCGCTCTGGCGCGCCTACCAGCCGCATCGGCTCGACCCGACGCTGCCGTCGGCTGCCGAGCTCCAGCAGCAGCAGCGCGCGCGCACCCGCGGCATTGGATGCATGTCGGCCAGCGAGCAAGACATGGCCACCAGTGCCTGCGCCCACTGGATCCACTCCGCCGCCCTCCCCCCCACCGTCACCGAGCACCCCGCCTTCCGCGCCTTCATCCGCACCCTCCGCCCCGCCTTCCGCGTGCCCAGCCGACACCAGCTCACGCACGCGCTGGTCGACGCGCCGCTGATGTTCATCGCCTACCTGGCCGACCCGCAGGAACGGCCCGCCCACCGCCGCCCCGCCATCCTCGACAGCAACGAGGAGACCCAGTCGCGCTCCCTCCAAGCCTTCCTCCTCAAGTACTGCTCCAACCATGCCGCCAAGGCCTCGTCGCTGCTGGCCATGCTGTCCCTGCTCCGCGTCAAGCAGGGCCCCTTCGCCAACAACATGCTCTGGATGGCCAGCGAGCAGATGACTCCCATCCAGTGGTGGCAGAATTTCTGGTCCGAAGACCAGCCCGACCTGGCCGAGCTCTGCATCGTCGCCCTCGCCGTCGCGCCTCCGGGCGATGTCATCGAGCGCAATTGGTCGCCTCACAGCTTCGTGCATGTCCTCAAGCGCAACAACCTGAGTCCCGATGTTGTCCACCGCCTGCTGACCACCTTCTGGAACTTGCGCATCCAGCATGGATGGGTAGATGACTCGGTAAGTGAAGCCCCGGCCAAAGCCATGATAGTGTCCATGGTCCATGCATCTCACTGACCCTCTCCAGCCTGTCAACCCTACCACCGCCGATGCCCCTCACGAACCAGACGCAGAGTTCACCCCCGACCACATGGAAGCATTCATGCCCTCCGCAAACGTCAGTATGCTCCAAGGCTGATACCACAAGTCCACTCCACGCGCTGCGGAATTCGTGGTCCGCGACCGTTGCATGTCCTTTCGGCCCCCGAGCATGCACCAGCGATATGTCTTCTCGAAATGGCCTGACATGAATGCAGGCGTAACATTCCCAGTGGCACCCATGATTACGTGGTGGTATTGCGTCCGGTTGATCTGCGGCGTGCGCGTCGAGAAATATCAACTCCAGTCATAGTCAGGCTGTATGTATTGTTCGTAGTCCCTCCTCCAGATGAAGTCGGTGCGGGTAATGTCGGCGGCTTTCATCCTTCCCCGCGCTTCGAGCTGCGATGAGCGAGCGAGGGCTTCGCCGGCATTGGCTCGGCCAGGGCAAGCGCATCACAAAGATCACTGCGTTCGCACGATGATGCATCGACCGAGAAGCACGCAGGCGTTGGTGCAACACGTGTCTCGAGGTGAACCAGAATGTCCAGCTTTGAAGAGTCTATATACCATCACTACAAACCATTACATGTTACGCCGACCATCTCACAACACTCGTCCAGCAGTGGAAGCCTGACTGCGATCCTTAGTCTGCACTTTCTTCAGACCTTTGCCAAGCTGAATCTGCTCAAGCAAGCCACTACGATCGGGAAGACCGGCTGGCGGGCCTGAGCTCGCAGGCATGGGCGGTGGAGGAGGTCCGGGAGGCGGCGGAGGAGCACCAGAATCTGGCATGGGGGGAGGTGGTGGCGGCGGCGCGGCTCCCAGGGGAGCGTCAAAAGAGCCAGGCATAGCTGGCGGTGGCGGTGGCGGTGGCGGTGGCGCGCTCGGAGTGCTGCTCGTAGGCGGAGGACTGGCGATGCGGCCTGCGTTGGCCGGCGAACCTGGTCCCGAGACTGGACTGTCCATCGCTGATAGCGGTCGTGGTGGAGCCATCGTGCCGAACAAGATTGATGCAAGCTGCTTCGCACTTCCGCCTTGCGGCTTATCGTCGTCGTCGCTTTCATCATCGCTTGATTCGAGCACAGACCAGTCATCCTCGTCAGCTGGCTTGGATCTTGCCCTGCTTGGCACAGCCGTAGGTTCAGGAAGTGCTTGCGGTTTGGCAAGGTCCTGCTGTGTGAGGCGATGGAACGGATTCGTGTCCTTCTTCTCAGAAGCTTCTGGCGACGTGACATTCGATGTCGAGGCCGCTGACTGGTTCATGCTCTTGAAGAACGGGTTCTTTGACTCGGATGGCGGACTGGACACGGCAGGTGGATTTGTCCCGGTCTCAGGCATCGGCGGCGGAGGAGGCGGTGGCGCTGCTGTCTCTGGGAGAGGTGGAGCTGGCGGCGGCTCGTGAATCTTCGGCAGTTCCATACTCTGTGTTGGCGTGCTTTCAGCAGGCCTGTTGCGTTCAACTTCATCACCGCTAGAATCATCATCGTCCATGCTCTCGAGCTGAAGGCGAAGTTGCCGTTCGCGTTCTTTAGCAGCCTCAATCTCAGCTCTTTGGGCTGCAAGACGAGCTTCTTTCTCGGCATTTTCGCGCTTCGCTGCTTCTCGAGCCTTCTTCTCTTCGGCTTTTTTGGCCTTACCGGCCTTGACTTGTTCTTCGAGAGCGCGAAGTGAAGCTTCAGCCTCTTGTCGCTGCTGTTGAAGCTCACGTTCTTGACGTGCTTCCTCATCCCTGTCACGCCGTTAGCACACCACCTCACTATCAAGACCATGGTCACCTACTCCATTTGCTCAGTCTCCTTCGCCAAGGCAGCTTCCTGCTCCCGCAAAGCTTGCTCCTTGATTTGAGTTTCAGCAACCTTGACCTCAGCCTTGTGCTGTGTATCACTTTGAAGGCTTTCACTCCTGTTCTTGCGTGGGGCCGGGGGTGGGGGCTTTGGTTTGCCGGCGGTAGCAGCTGGAGACGGCGGCGCGATCGATTCACCATCAATTCTTGCCCGTCTCTCCCGCTCACGTCTTGCGTCCTCTTCCTCGGCTTGCCGTAACTTGGCTTCTCGCTCCTCTCGTTCCCGCTCAGCTCGTTGTGCTGCCGTCTCGCCACCACTCTTAGATGGCGCCCTGATGCCGAGTGCAGCAAGACGCTCGGCCATGCGCTGCTCCGCTTGCTGCTTGATGAATGCAGCTCGTTCCTCTGCAGTCCGATAGCTTGAGTATGAGGAGCCAGTGGTTGCTGGAGATGATGCAGCTGGCGCTCTACTGGATGCTGGACTTCCGGTCCCAGTGATAGGCGTGCTAGTCCGGCTCGAATCGTCCTCAACCGAAGGCTTTGCACGAGGCTGAGGTCTTCCTTCGTTGCGCGCACGGGCAGCACGCGAGCTGCGCTGCAGGTCAAAGATGAAGTCCTTGACCTCATCCTCGACACCGAGCCCATCTTCCCATCTTCGCCTTTCGTGCTCGTCAGAGGCACTCTCAGCTCCTTCTTTGAGGCTCGATTCCAGACCCTTGCTGTATTCTGTTACGCTCTCTTCCACGTCCCGGACCATCTTCTCGTTGTCCTCGCGCTCGCGTGTGACGCGCTTGCTCTCCTCCTCAAGACGCTGAGCTGCAGCAGTACCATCGTCGCCAATGTCTATCTTCTTGCCGGTGAGCGCTGCAGATCGTTGCTGCATCATCGCCTTGGCTCGTGCCTTGAGTCGATCGCTTTCGGTAACGGCGCCTCCTGGGCCAGTGCCAACGATGGCTTGCGCAGATGAAGGGTGCGCTTTGGCATCCTTCAGCCTGAAGAGTTCCAGCTGAGCGTCTGCGATCGCACGCTCGCAGCGTCTGACGTGGCTGGCTAATTCAGGCAGGCGATCTTGCACACTCCGTAGCTGTCTTTGCAATGATCGCCTCTCGGCGTCTGAATCGCCGGTCTTGAACGCGCTGTTGGGATGGCCGTCAATGTCCTCTTGTATCCGCCTAATTCGTCTGAACAGCTCCTCTGCCTCTTTCCTGTCCTTGCGATCCAAAGCATCCTCTTCGTCCGCCTTGCCCTCATCCTCGAAATCCATGGCATCTAGCAATATCTGCTTCTCGCGAATGGTCTTCTTCAGCTGGTCGATGCTCATCTCGTCGGCGGTATTAACGCTGCTCGTGTCACTGAGTGCTGGCGAACCAGATCTGGCATGATCGCCCACGCGGCGCCTGGCAGATGAACGGTATCCGACATCATCATCGTTGTTCTTGAAGACTGTCGCATCTTTCCGTGAGCCTGGCGTGCCGTTCGCTTTGAAGGAGTGGCCCTTCAAGTAGCTCACGCCGGTCCTTTGAGGCTGCAAGAAGGCACCAGACGACTTGCGCTCGTCGGCCTCGCCTCTGAGAAGACCTTTCATAGCATCTATGCTATTGTTGATATTTCGCGTCGATGGCGGGATGAGCTCAGGCGGGAGCTGGTTCGGGATGGGATAGCCGTTCAGCTTTCGATAAATCAAATGCATTGCGACGGCGAATTCGTCCAAGTTCAAGCGGCCCTTGTTGTGAGGATCGGAAAGTGTCCAGATGCGTTCCAAATCAGGCTTCTCCAACCCGGATTGACCAAAGATCTCAAGAGCCTGGTTACCTGTAATGTAACCCTTGCCGAAACCGTCCCAAGCCTTGAACATGTCGTCGTAAATCTTCTTCTCATCCTTGGTGACGGCCCATGGCACGGTCGCGTTTCCGCGGAGGCCCTGCGTGGTAAAGCCAGATTCTCTACCAGGCTGTGGCATCATCTGCTGCTGCATAGCCTGGAGATTTGGAAGCCCAGAAGCAGGCGCATTGACCAGACCCCACTGACCAGGTCGACCAGTAGGCTGAGCATTGAGAGGTGCTGCCATTGGGTAACCAGTCTGCTGCGGCGAGAGCCCTGAGCTCGGTCCAAATCCAGTAGGCATTGGTGGCATCGGGGGGCGAGGGCCGGTATATCCTTGTGCTTGCGGGAAGCCTGTGGCTTGAGGCTGAAGCCCTGTCTGCATTGTTTGTTGAAATCCAGTCTGCTGGGGTTGCTGGAAGCCGGTTGCTTGAGGCACAAGCCCTTGAAAAGCTCCAGTAGGTTGCGCAGTGAGAGTGCTCAGGAGTTGCGTATTGCTCGGGTTTTGTGCTTGAGGTTGCTGGATCTTAGGAGGTTCGTTGAAATTCGGCGCATTAGAGGATGGTGCTGACGCAGACGAGCTGTCTTCAACTGCGAACGAGATAATGTCTACCATGCTCGACACCTCATTGCGCACTTTCTCGGGCAGAGATGACGGCAAAGCCTTCCCAGTCAACTTCAGGTTGCATAGGTACATTGCCAAGGCGAACTCTGGGAAGAGCAGCTGCCCTGATTTTGTGGTATCCGAAAGTGTCCATATCTGGGCCAAGCTGTTGCCGTCCAGCTTACTCCTCAGCAGCAAGTCTTTTGCCTTCTCTCCGCTCAGCGCCTGCTCGCCGCTTGTCGCGCTCTTGAACAGCTGCTCAAACTTGGCTTGATCTGCTGCCGTGATAAAGCTCAAGCGAATGTTCGGGATCCTGCTGCCTCCAGACTTGGCGGGCGTTGACGGCGCTGGCTGTTGGCCTGACGAGCGGAAGGAGTTGGCCATATCGTTGCTGGTCATTCCGGTCGGCTGCGGTTGCATTGGCTGTTGGAAGCCCGTCTGCTGTGATTGCTGGAAGCCCGTCGCCTGGGGCTGCTGGATATTAATTTGTGGTGCCTGCTGCTGCTGAGGTTGCTGGAAGCCAGTAGGCTGTGGCTGTTGGAAGCCCGGATATTGCTGTTGTTGCTGGCCAAACTGCTGTTGAGGTTGCTGCTGGCCCGGGAAGCCTGTCGCTTGTGGCTGCAACGCTCCAGCGGGATATCCAGTATACTGCTGCTGCAATGGCGCCTGGCCAAATCCCGGCTGCTGCTGAGCGCCATATTGCGGTTGTTGCTGGAAGCCCTGCTGCTGCTGCTGGCCGTATTGAGGTTGTTGGCGGGCGCTATTGGCGCCGCCAAGATAGGAAGAAGAACCAGAAAACATTGCCGCGACGCCGGGCTATGCGAAATGATAATACATGGAGGTGGTGTGCAGGAAATAGAGGCTCTCGAGGGAGGGTCTGGAAGGAAGGAGCCATGAAGCTGGAGGTAGCGCGGATCCCTGCAAGCGCCTCGTGTCGCGTTCATTCAACTTCAGCTCCTGATTCTCGTCTTTCAGCAGCATTACTGTAGAGTCATAGACTTGGCACCACGTCCTGCAGCATGACGCCGCTCTGGTGTTGCAGCAAGGGGACTTCAATTATCTATCAGACATCGGCCGAAGGAGACACCACGCCCTCCAGATCTCAGCAATCCAATACAGGCAGATGCGAGACTGTCTGAAGGATGCTGACTAACTGGGGAACACATCTGCGTCTCAACTTCTGAGCCCTGACGGAGGGAGTACTTGAGATCACGTCAAGAACGACTTCAGTATACACGTAAGTGGAGCGAAGCAGACCCCGCAGGCCATCGCTCCTTCAGTGCCAACCCGGCTTCCTCGTCCTCGTCTCCTTCAGCGTCGGAACGTTTCTCCACGTGATCCTTCAACATGCGAGCAGCCAGGCCAGCATCGCTCTGGACCCAGCACTTTGATGGGTCTTCGCGAGCGGCGTAGTTGAAGTTCGTGATGTCGATGCTGCTGTCTCTCTCCTTGGTATTTGGCTCCTCGTACCCGTGACGACCGCCCGCCCTCTCTTTGCCATAGTGCCGCCCATCCCGGATAGAAGGCGCCTCACTCAAGCTGCCCAGCCCAGCCCAGCCCAGCCCAGCCTTGCAGCGGGGTTTCGAACCTCACTATGCCGTGCTAGTCCAACAAATGGTCGCCACGCCTGTTCGTACAGCCTCAAACCCGTCTTCCACCGCTGCCCCGCAGTCTCCAGGTCGGTCTCAGCAGATCTTGATTTCATGCCTGTAGATGGTGCTTTGGGCGCAATGCGACAGGCGCTTCCAATACCGCAGCCGATGTTGTCATGCTGGTTGGACCATGAGTTCCTGCACCGATGCATTGGGCTCGAAGCGACGCAAAGCAGGTGCCAATCTGACAAGCGCGGCAAGACTACTGGCTCAGGCGTCTTATACTGCAAGCGTACCTAGTACAGCCATGCTTTTTCTCCTCAAATCACTGCGACACCTTTTCTTTCCCATGGGTCATGACTTAACGCGCGACCTTCGAACGGCCATCTTTGGCAAGTGAAAGATCGCAGAGTCGCGGAGAGATCGAGAGCTGCACAGCTGGCTTCCACGTTTCAATCAGGCACGCCATCATGCCCGGGGGTTGGCTTTCCTGTCCTCAAGTATGGTCCGCAGCTTCGGCGTGTTCACGCGCGCTGGCTGCGAATGCATCGCCTGTGTGTCCTGCTGCGGGCTGTCAGACCTCTCAGCATACCTGCCGGAAAGTGTCAGCACTGCTTGAATCGCAAACCAACAGCTACTGTCTGTACATCTTCGCATCCTCTCGCGCTCGCTCCAGCACGTTCTCTGCTGTTTTCACCAAGTCGTCTTGACTGAGCCTGGAAATTTGAGACAGTCAGCTACTGCCGCACAAGATTCATCTGACGGCCCTCCGCTTACTTCTGCTCCTCATCTGGCGGATATCTGGGGTCCGAGTACAAGCCTTTAAAGAGCGCAACAGCTTGTTCAGCATGCCAGCTACAGACGCGTCAGTCAGAATTGTGTCTGGGGGGATGGCGTTCTCTTACACGTATTCATTCGGACTGTGCGCCAGAATGAGATGACATCCAGCCTTGTGGAGGTCTCCAATCAACGGCTCCTTTACGAGTCGATGGCTGATACTGTTTGCTTCATCGAATCTTTCGTCTTCAAATGCTTCCCATGCTCGAAGGAACAGACGTTCAAATTTCTGGCCCAAAGGATTCAACGCTTCAGTAGGAATTATTGTCGATGACATCTTCATTCTTCGCTTCGACAAGACCTTAGGGAAATGTTGGCAACCAGACCTGCAGAAGTGGTTCCGATAAATTCTGCTGGCAGATCTGATGAAGCCGGCCTACGTACTCGAACGGAGATGTTGTAGTCGCACAACAGCGTTGTCACATGTTGCTCGCGTGGGGTTAATCAATTGTCATCACGCCGACGTAGGATCGACATCGACATCGTACCCCTGCTTTTAAGGTCAGATGTAAGGCGGCGCCGCGTACCCATGCGACGTGTAATGGTATTACCGCCTGCTTTTGCTTCCAATCTCACAAGAATAGCGCTTGATATACAGCGATACCAAGGATGTGACTGTCAAATGTCACAGTCGGTCTACCCCCCAATCATGGATCCCAAGCATTCCTGGGCCGAGATTTCGAGGATGAGATGCTTGGCAGCCTCGCCCATTCGACGATCTGTGCCTCGACACAACGGCCACGACCATCGTACGCATGGCAGCCAACAGCCTCAAACCACGCCGGGGACTGGTGAAATGAATCCAGGCTTCACAAACTCCTTGTCCACTGCAGGATGACAGATGTTCACTGAAGTCAAAGGCAGAACTAGATCTCCAGGCACAAATCCTCAAAGATCTCGTCGAGTCGGATGAAGCAAGCGTGTGTGATGGACACGCCCTGCGTATGAAATATGGCCAAGAAAAGCAACGACACCGTTCGCAGCGTGTCGCCTGTCACTGTCGGCCCATGGTGCAGCTTCTTGCTTTTGTTGTAGCCTCGCTCTTTCTCTAGTCCGCCCAGTTCACCCACGCAGTCTACGACACCACATCGTCTTCAACGCTCTCTGGTCCGCGATCGCAGTCCATGCGCTTTCCATTTCCTCAAGACTGAATCGTAGCGAGGACCGCGTCGTAAGTCCTCATTCCCAGCTACTCGGAGCAGCCATTCGCAATGCCTCACCGGGCCTAGCAAACCACCCGCTGGAGCCAAGGGCGCCGGCTGCAAGACAAGCAGAGCAGAGAGTAAGGAGATATCCGAGAAATAGTTTCCAAGAGCAGTACAGTCGCTTGAAAGAGCGCCCGGGATTGCGACAAGCTTCGTTCGTGCGAGATTCGGCCGCATATATCGTGAGACCTCGACCTCAGACCGACCGTCACCAACAGTGTCCCTCGTCGAGCCTCTACTCATTATTAGCGGAACGTCAGGACTTTCTTGCCTCGTCGAATTGCTCAGCTCTCGCCAGTGTCGTACATAAAACACCACTGGAACCTTCATGCAACATGCCGCGGCCGAGTCTCGGCGCTTCGTTTGTGATCAATCTCATCTCAGACATGCAAGCATGCAAGCATTGCATGCCCCCGACCTCAGACGGCGTTTGAACTTGGATGTAAGCTATTCTGAAGAACAATGGTCTTCCAGTGGTGTTGCAGCCTGAACCTTCCCTTATCAAGTGTTCGTGCTTTGATAGCCCACCTCGAGCCGGCCCCTAGCGGGAACCAACATTCACTTACACCTTTTCCAAACTGGGGTTTGCTTGTAAAAGAAGTCATAGCTCTACGCGGGGTCTTCTAGTTTGCTCAGGAACCGACCACTCCACCGCTACTGTCATATAAAATGATAGCAGCCCCTCTTTCAAATTCCTACTCAATCGCAACATTCGAACACAGATTCAGCAAGCAAACGACAACTCCACCAACCATGCCAAGCAACAACACCAACTCATGCAGCTCCGGTGGCTCCGGCAGCACTCAAGGCGGAAGCTACACTGTCTCCTCAAGCGGCACCAACTCGTCCGTAGGTTTCACATTGCTACTGTAGCATCGACACATACTGACTGGGAGCAGGGCAACCACTACTGCTCGCGCGACTACGGCTCGTCCGCCTCGAATTCCAACAGCTACCACTACAGCAACTCCAACGGTAGCTACTACTACTCCAGTAAGGATCATTACCAAAGCATAACATCAAGTAGATTGCTGACCATGTACAAAAAAGACCCAAGCGGCTCCACTTACTACAACAATGGCAGCGGCTCCAGCACCTACACTCCGGCCAGCAAGAAATAGAGCGCGATGCTGATGTCAAAGGATGGAGGTGCTCCATCATCGCTCTGCGAAGTCGCGGTGCTGGAAAACCCTCAGCAACCACCCCTAATCGGCGGAGAGGTAGTAAGACTTGGGGTCGAACACGATCGAATGGACGGGCGATTCCGCGTCGCAGTCTCTGGATCATGAAAATGACTTGACTCTGGCGACATCTACGATTGAGGGCAAGTGGATGCTAGCTTGCTCCGCCTAGATAGTCCCATGCAGTCAAGGTGTGAACCTTGACAGTGTCGAGAAATTCTTCAGTGCTCACCATCTCGTCTCTCTCTGCCATGCCTCTCGGATGCGGTCCATAAGCATAAGCAGGAATGTTGTGTCGTCTAAAGTGCTTGCAATCCGTAGCGCCAAGTGAACATATCGCCACAGGCTCTTCGCCGCGTATCTGCTTGGCGTTCCTCTGCAGCAGACCAACCACTTCGTGATCAGGCTGACTGTGCGTAGAAATATGCGAATGGTTCTCGTGGACGGAGTAAGAAGCGGTTGGAAAGTCCTTGAGAATGTCATCAATGTACTTCCGGATCGTGTCGGTCTTGACGCCAATGGGTATGCGGATGTCGGCTTCGAAAATGCATTCAGAAGGAATCATGTTGATCTTGTCGCCGCCTTTAATCGTGCCGATATTGACTGTCGGGATCAGCATAGCGTCTGCTGCTCCTGGCCACATGATCTCGTCAGCGACCTTGCGGACATCAGGCTGCTGCATGTGCTTCTTGATCTTCTCATCCATTCCCAGGTCTGGGAGCTTCTCCATCGCCACTAGTCGTTCGATAAGCCTGGAAGCGATGCGAATTGCTCCTTCACTGCGATGGATATAGGCGCCGTGAGCAGCTTGAGCGATGACAGTGAAAGTCAAGCGGAAGGTTCCCTTCTCGCCGAAACGGACACTGCCCAAGCCACTCGGCTCTCCGATGAGTATGCAGTCACCGCTCCATTCTTCGGAGCCATCATCTTCCAACAGGTACCGAGAACCCCATCTGCCACCCGTCTCCTCATCTGACACGACTTCCAAAGTGGCACGACCTGAGAGTTGGGATCGGAATTTATGCAGATAGCTGAAAGCTATGATCGAAGCTGCTGTGCCGGCTTTCATGTCGACTCCGGAGCGACCATATACGTAACCATTCTCGACATCGCCAGAGTATGGATCACGTTGCCATTGATCTGCATCTCCCACCGGAAACTGATCGATGTGACCGTTGAGAACAATGCTCTTCTTCTGCTCAGATTCAGATTCTCCTCGTAGAATGCTGACCAGATTTGGGGACTCATTTTGGGGAGCGATGATCTGAGATGAAATTCCAGCTGCCTCCAAATGAGACCTCACTACCTCAACGCCTTGCCGTGTGTCTCCAGGCGGATTCGGAGTGGGGATACGGATGAGAGCTTGCAGTAAGGCAATATGTTTCTCAGATTCCGCATGAATAAGATCCAGGAGGTCTTGCTTGGTGGTCATCATCAAGGTACGGTTATGGCGAAGATGAATAGTCAAGCTTTCATGTGTGGACATTGAAGTCCCGTCTTGGACCTGACCAAAAGGAGGATCGAAACGCATCCTTCTCCCTTCAGACACCGCCGGATCTCAACAGCTTCGCCATTCGGCCAAGACGAAGGAGGCGATACATCGGCAGAAATCGTTTGCTGTTATTGCCGAGCATCTTATGTCAGAATCAACCAGACGAGTTGGATCACCGAGTTGGATCACATCGCCCCGCGACTGCCAAGCCGCGCGCCGATTCCGCTTTGTCAACCCTTCATGTGAATATGAACGCCGATGCTAGAGCACAATACCTTGCTGCTATATGCCCATATCTGAGAGCTTATGGCGCCAATTTCCAAGCAGGGCTCAAATGGCCACGACTGGGAGAACGATTCGAACATGAAGAAGCTTTTGGAGAAGAAGCGCGAGGCTGAAGATGCAGAGCCGTTCAATTCGGAGGAGACGATGGTCTTAAAGAGAAGAGCTGTGGTGATCGCAGCAAAGCGCACCCCTCTACAACGGAGACCGTCAGAGTACGTTCCTGGGCTATGGGGAACCTTGAAGTGCGCGAGAACTAAGGCCAAAGCAGTCTGACTTTTGACGACGATATCGCCCCGAGCATCGACACCCAGCTCCAGAATGCTGCAAGAGCTAGAGGCACGAAGAAGCCCCAAGCGGCGAGGACAGCAGCCAAGAAGGCGGAGTCGAAACCCACGCGTAAGAGTGGCCGAAAAGGCGCTGCAAAGAAGCAGAAAGAGGTGGATAAGACGGAGACGGGAATACAGCGTTGAAGGGGTCGTACACAAACGCAGCGTGATGCAAAAGCAGTGTCATGGCGATGAGGATGATCAAGCTGCAGAACGAAAACCCGACTGCACTCCACAAGATGGCATTCGAGACTCTTTTCTCCATCTTCAATCTTCTTCTGGAAGCATGCACACTTCCGGATCGAGCCGAGCCTGAGCGCTTGGGCACACCTCTGCACACCTGCAACTGGAACCCCTTTTGACCTGCTTGGTGTTCGTCGTGGTAAGGCAAGCGCCACTTCACGCGTGCCATGGCCTGACGAAAGATAGCGGCAGTGGGTTTGAATTGCGATTAATCGCACAAGGCGCCGTCTATACGCGTAGAACTGCGTGATGGCGTCCAAACATGAGGCACGATGGGCAGGCTGTGAACAAGCTCTGCATCAAGACACCCGGCGCAAGAGACAGAGGAAAGATGTCTCGCCTGCCGAGAGATCAGATCGCTCAGCTCAGTCTCGCCATGCAGGTTCGTGGGCACAGTCGCTATTGTTCTGGTGAAATGCCGTGGCTGACATTCCGGACCAGCATCTGCTTCAATACCAATCTGCATTTCTTCAGATCCCGAGGATGAGATGTGTGACCCGCAATTTTGTCTTCACAAGAATCAGCGGAACCCGTCCAAGGACAAACCCCTCGACCTGATCACTTGCGCAGGACGACAGTGTGCCGTTTCAACCTACCACAAGATATGTGTCGGCCGCGCGAATGCGGTGAAGTACCCAGACAACACTAACTGGCATTGTCGATCTTGTCGCAGCATGCCATCGAGTGGGACCGCAGCTCCTTCTCTCCCAACCCAACCAGGTCCTTCCACCTCAACTAAGGCCGTCTCGGCGTATGATCTCGGGAGTCAGACAGCGGCGGGCGCGAGAGCGGATGTGATAGTGCCTGTCGACCGTGAGCCTCCATTACATCCAGAGCAAAGCGAAATTGTCGATGCAGTCTTGAATGGATACAATGTGTTCTACACAGGGTCTGCAGGTACAGGCAAGAGTACCGTCCTTAAGGCGTATGTCAAGAAGCTCAAGGCCCTCGGTAAACATGTCGACATCATTGCGCCATCAGGTATTGCTGCTGTCAATGTAGGCGGCGGCACGTTCTTCAGTTACATGGGTTGCAGGCCAGATGACTTCAGGCTCGATCTTGAAAGCTTCCGACGCAAAGCTCACGGCAAGAAGATTCGCAGGCGCATCGGCGCGACAGATGTGCTCATAATTGACGAGATTTCGATGGTGGAGAATCACCTCTTGACACGGTTAGACATTTCTATGAGGGAGGCAAGGAGTTATTGGGCGAAGGACCCCAGACAGCCTGTTCTATCTCCACGCGACGCCAGACTGCCTTTTGGCGGTGCACAGATCGTAGTGACGGGCGACTTCTGCCAGCTACCACCAGTCAAGCCATTCGAATATTGCCTGTACTGTGACGGCGGAGAAATGCCTGCCGTTAAGGGTTTGGAGGGTGCGCCCAAGAAATGCCAGAAATGCCGGCAGACCTACAAAGATGAGGACAAATGGGCTTTCAAGAGTCCAGCTTGGGCTGGGTGCGAGTTTCTATATTTCGAGCTGAAAGAGATTCATCGGCAGAACGACCTGGCATTCATTACACTACTTCAGAAATGCCGCTTTGGCATCGAGCTGCCGTATCACGAAAGGAATTTGCTGTGCCGGAAAACCCTTGCAGATCCTGTCAAGTTGATGCCCACACGGGCCGAAGTCCAGAGAGAGAATGAGGCCGGTCTGCGCCGACTGAGCCAGCGATCACTGGTTTTGAACTGTTTGGATATGTTCGACTGTCGTAACAAGGAAGATCCTACTGTGGCAAATCTCGGTCAGTTGAAGTACGAGAACCGACCAGAAGGCCCTCTGAAGGCATTGGACACCGAACGCTTCGAGGAGAAGGTTGAATTGAAGATCGGCACTCTGGTTTTGCTCCTCGTCAACCTGGATTTTGAAGCCAAGCTGGTCAATGGTACACAGGGCAAAATCGTGGATTTGAAGCCTTGGGATCCTGTCGCCGATGCCATGCATCGCAGAGATCCAGAGTCGCCAAAGAAGCGCGGCTCTAACAGCGACTCTGCTGCACAGCGCACTGAAGAAATCATGGCCATCAAGGAGCAGCAGGTGCGCGAGTTCATGAGAAGGCAACCTAGCCAGGATGTGCCTGTCGTAGACTTTGGCGGCGGCCGTATCCGTGGTATCGGACCTTGCTGTCAGATCAGAGATGTAGGCAGCGAGAAGCCCTACAGTCTTTTGGGACGGACTCAGATTCCACTGACAGCTGCCTGGGCTATTACTATCCACAAGTCACAGGGCATGACTCTGGATAGGGTCGAGATTGATCTTGCAAGAAGCTTCGAGAAGGAGCAAATGTACGTCGCTCTGTCTCGTGCACGAAGTCTGGAGGGCCTGAGTGTGTTGCGGATGCCACAACAGAATCTTGCTGGCATGAACCACGAAGTGAGGGAGTTCTTGGAAACTCATGCGCTTTTCAACATGGATAGATTCCTGGCAAAGTGAGACTCTGCGAAGGGTTGGGATTGAAAGCCTGCTCGATCACCATCATGGTTGCATGCCATCAATCTCCATGTTATCGCTTCTTGAATACTCATTCCATATGATAGCAAAGGCCAAAATAATCCTTTTCACATGGTCCAAAAAGTGAGTCATAGGGGCAAAGGTTTACTGATGAAGTCCAGAATTGAACTGGAATCCCTCGCCGCCGCCGTAGCGGCGATGACTGTCCAAGCATGAAGTCCTCAGAATCAAGCCCAAGCGCGCCATATCGGTGCGAGTGATTGGCGAAGATTTTACCATTGGACCACATCGGCCGAAGAGCGTGAAATTCTTGTCGATATGTTGATGCGATCTCCAGTATCTTTCGATGTCTCTGGACTCCGAACGTGTTTTCAAATGCGAAGTCCTTGTCATTAGCTTGCACACGCCAACAAAAAAATGCCTCTTGTCGGCCGATCTGGCCCAATGGTAGGGCACTGCTGGCGCAGTTTCCTCAAAGCGCCATGCTTCTACAAAGTAGTTAGCCCATGGCCCACTGACTTGGTTGGAGCAGGGATGCGTGGTTCAAATTTGGCGCTCGGCATCTCAGGATGATTTCTTTGTGCTTCTGAGAATCACCCTGAGACAATGTCTGGCTGCTGTTGTTCAGATCGCATGATCGCTCGAAGGTTTTCAGCCTTAGATGTCAGACACAGGCTCCGGCTTGATGGGACATTGTAGCGGAATATGACAATCGTACAAAAAGTCTGCTGAGAAGGATGATTCTCGACAGAATACGTATCTCATCTCAAGTCGTCCTTCCACGTCCGCGACTCAGGTTTCTACTATGATTATAGAGCTCGTGCGCTCAAGGCGCTTCTTAAGTCGAACGCCTCGCTCAATGGAAATTTGGATGAGAATTCATGACTATCAGTTTGATGCTTTCGTCTCGAACCGCAAGACTCCGCAGCAGCCACAGGCGTACACAAAAAAGAATGATGGATTTGGGTCTTACCATTAGATCACGTTCCCCCTACTTGAATGATCGCCGTCCGAAGTCATACTCAATTGACTATTAATGCCAAGCTTTCACGTGCAACAAGATTTTTGACCAAAACGAAAAGCAAAAAGTCATTCATATTTCAGGAATGTTGGGCAGGAACACGACAAAAATAATCAATTGACGTCCCGAGATTTGAACCCGGATCCCGTACGAGTGATATACACACACTCGGAGCAGCCCAAACAGAGCCCTCCAACGAGGTATGCCTCAACAGCAGCCTAGGACGGAGGATCGGCAGAAGCCGCAAGAGCTCGTACGGATCTTACCATTGGACCAGATGCCCTGAATGTTATTGGACGGTGAGCGAGGTGAGTGAGTGTGTTGTGTTGAGTAGGCTGGTGGCGTGGTCAAACGGGTCTTATCACGCTCAGCGCAGTGGATCACTTATGTAATACTGCATTGTCGAGCGCTTAAACTGTTCCTTCGGTTGTTCTATATCTCTATCTAATACTATTAAGATATAGCTGAGAAAATTCTACACATGCCAAGAAGTCATGTGACTAGTTAGACCTCGGTTAAGAAGTTAGGTAACTAGGCAGACTTCGGCTATGCGCAATACACCCCCTTACCTTTTCTAAACAGGATCCTTCCTATTTGGGCAAGGTAGTTAGTACATCTTATTATGTGAAAAAACAAAAGAAATCTATCTTTTCCCTTTCCTATACTATCTTTTACTAAAATAGCAAAAAGATAATTCAAACTATATAAAGAGAGAGTCTTGTTTTATACCCCGAGTACCCTAGTAGATATCGTTACACAATCCAGACTACATGTACACTTTCATATGTCGCTTCTATTTCTAGAATACTATTGCCTTCTTATCATAGTTAAAGCTTGAATAACACATGTTACTAATCCAACTAATAGGATCTATAGTATCGGGTTCAATTCTAAACTATAGCCTTTTATAGTGCACTATCGGTTATTAGCAGGTCCGCATAGGTAGTATCTAATTGGATAAGTAAAGGATTAGGTAAGTGTGCATTTAGTAGATAGGTATTTGCTTAGTTAGGATCTATAGTATAAGTAGAGATACTACCTCTAATTATAACTACTTTACTATTATAAGTATTACTAACGACCTCCGCGGGCTTTTGATTAGCTAAAGTGAGTTGCAAAGTAATAATATAGGCGATAGTAAGGTTGCCCTATATTGAGTAGGTAGTAGTAGGGGTCCATTGTACTAGGTAGTAGTAGGTAAGGTTAAGAGCGGAAAGCACCGTACGCTCTAATTAGTCCTCGTTATCGTGTTAGTTACTTCTTCTAGCGCTATTTGATAGAATAGGGCTCAATCGACTTAGCTCGGTAGCTAAGTAGGTAGTCTACTTAGCCTAAGTTGCTAAATGAACCTCTATTGGTTCTATAGACCGTATATCTTGGTTATTCCGTCTACTAGCATGTCCTATATTACTAGGTATTCGCATTGAATACGGCCTGCTTCGTGTTCCTATCGAAGCTAGCATTGGTATATATCTATATGCCTAAGCTTAGTGTCTAGCTTACTAGCATTAGCCTTAACAATGCGGATGGTCTATATGTTGTTATAGTATAGGGTAGGCTTCTAATCTAGTATAAGGCCAATGCTAGTAAAGAATCGCTTCTACTAGATTATCTCTAAGCCTACATGTAATACTACAAGCAGCTCTACTTCTATGGTTGATTTAGTTATAGTAGACTATCGTGCTACCTTCTAGTCGACTAGTCCATTAAATAGGCTAAACATCTAGCCTTCTAATAATTGCCTTATGCCCTTGTAGTTACTATAGGATGCATTAGAAGCACCGTAAAATTTAAGAAGCTAATAGCTTAAATGAGTAGTAACTACTAGTCCATTGTCATTATATTCTAGGCAAAGATCCCTAGTCTGTAGGAGGTATTTGATGCACTATTTAGCGGCTACAATGTCATATTTCCTTAGGTTCTATAGGGCTTTTAACAGTAGTAACACTGCCTTAGCAATGTTAGGTCTTGTCTATACTACTACGAAATTCAGTAATCTAATGCGGCTTTGATAAGCTAAGATTGAGGCTAAATTCAGGTATACTTGACCGTTAGTTGGCTTCTCATAAGGCTTATATCTAGTTAGAAGTAGTCCCTTAGTTCTTCTACTAGTACTACTATTAATGCTATAGCGCTAACCCATCTTCTTAACATAGGCCTTCTATAATAGCCAAAGCTGCTTAGTACTACGGTTATGCTTAACTTCTATGCTAAGAAACTAGGATAGCTTGCTAAGGTTATTAAGCTTATATTCTTCTATTAGTTGCTACTTGATGTTCATCGCTTTCTGCTTGTATTAACAATGGTATAGTAGCACAATATTATCTATATAGAAGAAGATGAATACGTGCTTGTCTACACCTATATATAGGCAGTCTACATTGTCTACTAGAAGCATGCCAATTTTCTCTAGAGTAGTAGTAAAGTAGTTGTACTATAACCGTAGTAACTCCTATAATCCGTAGAGTGCCTATATCAACTTAAGTACCTTCCCTTTACGCTTAAAGCTATTAGGGGGTCTAAGGTATAGGGTGTAAGGCAAGGTTGCATTGAGGAATGCATTGACAGCATCCATTTGCTTAGCTTCTAGGTCAAACTTTGCTATAATTGATATTAGTGCCCTAAATACCCGTATAGCAAGTATAGATGCGTAGGTATCTAAGTAAGTGTTCTTCTATAGGTCGCCTCTTGCGTAGACTCGTGCCTTAAACTTAACTAGTCGCCCATCTACGTCACCTTTGTACTTAAATACCTAGGTAAGAGGCAGCAGGTTAGGCTTACTTACTAATGTGTCTATATCTACCTACTCAAATGTGCCTATATCTAGTACCTTATTGAACTCAACTCTTGCTACGTGTATCCAATAATCCTTGTACTTGCTCTTTATTACTTAACGCTAGTTACGAGGCTTAGTTAGAAGGTCTAATATCTTCGGAGTAAGGATCGGATTGTCGGCGGTACATAGAAGTAATAGTGCGGCATCCGCTATCGGCGTTACTAATAGTACTATATTTGTTAGCGCTACTAGTCGTGCTTTATGCTTAGCTACTATGTACAAGCTATTGAATAATAGAAGGTACTCTACGAGCTACCTATGTTAGTAGATCGCTACTGACCGCTATCGTTTGTTTAGTCCTGTAACATTGAAATGCGGTCCCCCTATATTTAGTAAGTAACGATAAACATCTACTTCTTTAATTAGTATTGCCGACTTAGCAAGCTCTACTCGTAGAAGGTTCATGTCCATGTTATCTACACGTCCCCCTAGTTGAACTAGTCCATTAATTACATTGTTAAGAGGTGTTAGTGCACTAATCGGGTCAACCGGAAAGGTTGGTTACTAGTGTGTTAGTCGTTTTCCAAACAGTAGCGGGTAATTAGATAGTTTAGGCTCCGGTATTCTCACTCCTATAGGATCTATCTATAGCCTATTGTTCACACTTACGAGCTATAGCTCAGTAGGTAATGGTAGTGTTTCATTTAGTAGTCCTTCTAATATAAGACTTCCTACTAGCCTTGTAGTGTTAACTATTAGTAGTTGACTAGGTCCTATTGGTGTATCTACCCCCTTAGCCCCAAATCGTACTAGATTTAGAGGGGTATTATGTGCTTCTTTAAGCTCATCGAATTAGTGTATAGAGGTAGGTGCTTATGCTTCTTCGAGATCACTGTATTCTACTAGCTCTATATTAGTCAGATTAATACTAAGATCAATGTCATACCCGCTATAGAACTTAGACTCATTAAACACAACATCTCTCGTACGGATTACTATCTTGCGTAAAGGTACCTAGATCCGGTAGATCGAGTGTCCTTTATATCTATATAGGTATCCGATGTGTGTACGTAAGGCAACCTTCATGCTTCTTAGTAGAATGTCCTTCCGCTTACGCTTCTTAGACGGATTATTATTAGTCTTAGTGCTATAGATTAGTAGGTAGGCTCGTACCCTAAACTAATAGACGTGTGCTACATTAGGCTTATGTCTAGTAGCAATTTCGTACGGTGTACGCATTGTAGGGTTAGTTAATCGTGCCCTTAGTAATCTATTAATAAGGAAGGCTATAGCATGAACTGCCTCTAGCTAAAGGTTGTATAGAAATCTAGCATATATCATAAGTACCCTTGCAACCTTAATGATTGTACGACCTGCTCGCTCTACTAGATCCTACTTAGATGTATATAGTACTGTTGGTCTCTAAGTAGTATAGTCATTGCGTAGATATGTCCTAAATCGAAGGCCTTTAACTAACTTCTTATTGTCTAATAATAAATAGATAATGTCTCGACTAATACTTCTTGCAAAGGTTGCTAGCTAATTCTAGTAGCTAAGTAGGGTTGACTCATCCCTATTAGTGATTGTCTATGTAAAGTAAAGGCTAGTATTTAGGTCATATGCATGAAACAGGTACTTGTCGCCATTATAGGCTAGATCTAGTTCTATTAGGTTAGTAGCAATATGTCCGTATAGAGTAAGAATTAACATATCATGCCTTCTTAGTCTACGCGAGATTATCTTCTTGCCCTTAGCCTACGCACATACTAGACACAGTAGTATTCTAGGTACCTCATTGTCCTACGTATAGTCTCGCTTTACTCCATTAACCTTGTCAACTAGTTCTTTAGCTCTTTCTATACCTAGGTATCTAAACACCTCGTGTATTCGCTTAAGGGTAAGATGCCTTAGTAGTAGTAGGCGTGTAGAGCGGCGTGCGGTTGCGTATACTAATAGGTATGTATCTACTAGGGATTGATTCTCTAGTTAGAAGGGGTACTTCCGCGGCTTGTTGTCTAAGTCAATAGGCCATTCGTACGGTAGTAGTATATCGTCGACTTCGCTCGTAACGTTAAAGTATAGCATTCTATCGTTTGGTCTAATGAATTTGATTAGGGGTTTGTGTTGTAGGTTGTATAGGACATTATTAACTTCCTAATGCCTAAACCTACGATTGTAGAACAGTGTACCTCCTACAATATTGGTATGGAAATTAGGTATGTATAAGCATTCCTTTAGTTCAATCTCTAGTAGCCTACTACTAGTGGATTTTACTATAAATGCTACTGTTCCAATGGCGACAACCTTGTTGTGCCTAGTACTAGTTGCTACGGTTAAATAAGCTAGCAGAATGAGAGGCTAGAAGTTAAAGCGGCTAGGGTAATTGATAATGTAATAGTTAGACCTACCGTTATACATTAAAGCGTCAAATGGGCACCACTTCTTCCTAGATGTAGCTATGACTAGGTAGGCAGTTAGCGGTAGTCTAGTAGTAGAGCGGTTAAAGAAACACGCTATTAACAGCTTGCTTAATCCATTGCTAGTGCTAGCATCGTCGTCTATGCTATTACTGTAATACTACTACTCAATTTTAATAGTAAGTAGATCTTTGAAGGTCTTAGCTTACTACTAGCAAAACTTCTTGTTCTTGCGTAGGTAGCCCTTAAAGAAGGCTATCTTGCTACGCTACTTGTTGTCCTTATCCTTCTCCTTAACCTTCTTACATAGTATATGATTAATAATAGTACATTTGCTACGGCTTTCATAGGCCTTCTTTTCACCGACACTAGTAAGCTTAGCATACGACTTATTGCTTCGCTTATTGCTAGCAGAGCGCTACCTTCCTTTGTTGTTATTAGTAGCCTAAAGGGCAGCATTTGCTTTACTTGATTCTGCCTTATAGACAATGCCGAATAAGGACCCTCGCTTAGTAGTACTAGGCATATTGCGGGCGTACTCGCGCACTATACTAACAAGCTAATGAAAGTGGTTAGTATTAGGTAATGCTTGGTACATTATGTAGAGACCCTTGCTATAGGTCTTATCTACATTAGCTACTACTATATAGAAGTGTACTATTATATTGTCTAGTTCATTGTGCTTTGTCCGTTGCATAATCTTATATAGGTCTAGCTATTCCTCGCACTATTACTCTAGGTCTTTTACCTATCTCGAAGCGATAAGGCGATATAGGTCCCTATTAATAGTGGTTCTCTACTACTAGGTATTGGGTACTAGCTTGTCCTTTAGGCGAGTAAGGATTAGTTATAGAGATAGTATCCTTACGTTAGGTCCGCTATTAGTAATGTCTAAATAGTAGCGGACATTAACTGCCTCTACTAGGTACGCAATTGTCTTGCTACGACCTGTCCTAAACCTATTGAACTCGCTCTACTCCGTATTATGAATTTCCTTCCTAATCTTGACCCCTAACTAGTACGTAGTATCTAGCATAAGCCTATTACGATCTATAGTTATAAAGACTAGTTATATAGGCTCATTAGGAGTATCCATGTATAGGTCTACGTAGATCTAGGTCTCATACCTAGTAAGATGAGTCTTGGTCTACTTAATCTAGCGGTCCTAGTTATTAGGTCTACGGAGGACGATAAGCTTTCCGCTAAGGCGAAGAGTTACTACTATAAGGGCTATTACTAATACTATAGACCTATAGAGACTAGCTGTTTTAATGCTATCGATTCGATAGCTTTCTTGGTTGTCCCGTTTTTTCTTGCTAAGGAAGTCTCTAATACTACGGAAAATCCGGGCTTATAACTATTACGCTTAGCGTAGTAGATTACTTATGTAATACTATATTGTCGAGCGCTTAAACTGTTCCTTCGGTTGTTCTATATCTCTATCTAATACTATTAAGATATAGCTGAGAAAATTCTGCATATGCCAAGAAGTCATGTAACTGGTCAGACCTCGGTCAAGAAGTCAGGTGACTGGGCAGACTTCGGCTATGCGCAACAGGTCTGAAAGATAGCATGGGTCTGATGTGATGAAAGCCAAGTAATCAAAAAGGCGTAAAGAAGAGCATGAAGCTCAAATTGAGTCCAATCACTTTTGATGCTTGATGAATTGACGAGAGTGTTGCAGGCAACAGCGACTTGACCTGAGCTGTTGAGCGTCAAGATCATTCATCGCCTAGAATGGTCTCAGTAGCGAAGCTGAGCGCCGAAGCTGCAATATTCTTTGATACATTTCTATACTGTACATCGTTCTCACGGCTCAGCATTGGCCGCATTTGATATCTTTTCGCTGCTGCTGGTGCTCGGCCCATTCAGGTCTGATTATGATGGTCGGAGAGCGACGCTTTCACGTTGCACGGCACTTTGAAATCCACAGTGACGGCTAATGATGCCGCAGTCAGAGGTCTTGGTTTGAAACGCTTTGGAATTGCTGTCCAAGAGCAGTGCCAGAGTGCGAGTTAAGCTTGAGCTCTTCAAACCCATCAGCTCCCGTGTAGCATCTCTCGACACATTTGAATGCTTTGTCCGTCCCTAGTAGGCTCTCTCGAAGGACACGCTTGTCCTCGCTTCCGGTGGCGCAAGCTCTTGCACAATACCCCAATCCACTGCATCCCACCATTTCTCCAAATAGTTTCTCTTGCCAGCCACACCATAGTCGAAAAGGTAGACATGTTCCCAAGTGTTCACGCAGAGCACCGGCACAAGACTCGTGCCTCCTGGCGGAATCTTTGCCTGGCCTCTGCCTCGCTGGCTGTGTGGCCCAAATGCGCCAGCGGTGTTCGCAGGGATCTGCGACTGCGCGTTCAGGTATCCTTGATACGAATTCGGGTTGTTGTTGTTCATGTCCACACCTTGCTGTCTGTATCCTGCCTCGGGGAAAGGCGTACCAGCCAAATATGTGTTCAAAATCCGCCACTGCCCGCTCCTGCTGCTCAGTTTTCCTGCCGCATCCACATTTCGTGCCCACACCAACCAGACGAATCCTGGTCCGAACATACTCGCTGCAGTATCGATCATCGTTGCGCGCAGAGTCTCAATGCTGCCGAAGGTCTTCACGAAGCTTTCCACCATCTGAGGCGCCTTGGCCAGCTCGATTGGTGAAGTCGAAAGAGTGCTGAAAAAGAAGTGATTATTGAATGCCATACTCGCGTAATTGAATACGGCGGCACTCATCGGATCTCGTGCGAAGGACAAGATGAGGTCTTTTGTGTTGAGATTTTCGATGGGCTCGCCGGCGACTAGGTCATTGAGCTTGTGGATGATGTGCGCTTGGTACTCTGTCCATGCCAATCGATATCCTGTCTGAGCAAGCAAGCCTGGCACTCCGTTTCTCTCAAATACATCTTCGAATCCCAATAAGGGCACATCATGTTTGTATCGGTGCTGTTGTCGCTGCGGTTGTATTCGGGGGAGGGTCGACGTGCGTGTCTGCAGAAATGTGAGTACATCTCCATTGCCAATGCATTGTTGTGAATGACGCACACACGAGGGACATGTCCACGACGATGGCTTCAAGGCGCTCGCAGGCCTCAGTATCCGTCTCGTGATCATGGCGAGGCGATGCGCTAACGATTGCATGTGAATGTCGCTTGGTGCACACTTTGGATGTCGAACTTCACTTCCGTCTCGGCCAGACTTGCTCCGAAGCGCTGACAGCCAATCGTTTGCTGTCCGTGCACTCTGCTCCAAACGCGCGCGCAAAGTGTTTCAGCTTCCACTCTGCCCAAGGCCCAAGACAGGCTCACCTCACCACCACCACCACACAATGCCTCGACACTACCGCTGGTGTTACCTCCAACTCCCCCGCTCCACCAACATGCTCCATCATACCATGGAACTATCCATTCACCCCCCGAGACCCGGCAAGACCCTCTCGCTGTCTCTCGCCACTCCCTCTGCCCCGATTCCCATCTTCCTTCACTCCCTTGTCTTCTACATTCACATCTGTCTCGCCTGCCTGCGACCGTTGATCGGCCTGCCTTTCCTTGTCTTCTTTCCTACTTCTGTTCTGCTTCTCTTCAAGATACCCGCGCGTTTTCTTGCGCAAGCGCCACAAAATGCTGTCTAGGAACACTCTCGCGGTTGCTTTCCTGCTCGACGTTCATCTTGCAAGGGCACTCTGGATTCCGAAAGAACTGGAGAACGACGTATCCTTCTGGCAGCCCGATGCATTCACTCCTTTTGCCAGACGAGACGAACAGACATGCGGCGGTGTCCCAAATCTGATGCAGTGCGGCACTGGATTCCCTTCAAGTTTCTGCTGCGGCGCGAATACCAAGTGTCTGCTGCTGAACACTACTTCCACCATCACGGCCGCATTATGCTGTCCTGCCGGCCAGGACTGCCAAACCATTAATACCGTCAGTTGTGACAAGGGCTTGCAGAATGCCACTGCTACACCAAGCTCTGAACTGCATTCGGATCCGCCGACACAGTTGGACGCTTGTGGCAATGCTTGTTGTCCCATGGGGTACAAGTGTCAGGTTGGAAACTGCATTGCATTGGCTGCCAGCGAGGTTGCCACTTCTACACACTCAATTTCTTCGCTACTCCCAACCTCCACAGCATCGATCTCGGTCAGCGCACCATCGACGACGGCTCCTGCCAGCGAAGCAGCCTCTACACCGGCAGATCTGATAGACTCCAAGCAGTCTTCGAACAGCTTTTCAGGTGGCTCATTCGCTGCCGGCTTCGTTCCTGGCATCGTGATTGGTCTTGTAGTTGCGGCACTGATCATCTACTGTATCCGCAAAAAGCGCAAGAATGGGAGCTACGTCGATGACAAGCATAGGTCGTCCGGACGGGATACCTTGACCGATCTCTCTCCAGATCTGTATCGCCGTCCAACTGTACATGGTCGATCGATCTCAGAACCGACAGTCGACACGAGCGCTGTGCATCGCACCGACTTTCTTAACTACTCGCCACCAAGTCAGAAGAGCATTCATCTAGATGGCGCTACAGGATATGTGGTGGAGGTGACATCTCCGCCAAGAGAACCTGTTTCACCTCAAGAGCCTGCCAGACAGAAAGGCTGGTTCTCGCGCTCGCCATTCGTTAACCAAGTCTCAACGCCCAAACCGACGCATTCACCGATACCAAGTCACCTTAAGCGCGGTACACTCTCCTTCAAAGTCAGCCCAGTCCGTGGTCTGAAGAAGCAGAGAAGCATGCACTCTCTTCGCCGACAAGCCGAGGACCGCGATGCACGAAGACCGGATGGTCTTGCTCGAAGCCAAAGCACAGAGACGATCAAAGTGGCAATGGCGACTCCAGATCAGCACGCTCCACAACTGCCACCCACCAGCTTCGGTCGCACACCAGAAGAGATGCTCGCTCGCAACCTGCGTCCTCAACATCCAGAGCCGCTCACATCGCGGAGTTGGCAGACCATGACTTCGGGCGTCTCGAGCGAGGAATCTACGCCAATTGATGAAGAGCCAGGACACAATTATCAAACGCCCACTCGACCAGGTCGGAACAGCAGCAATGTTGCGAACATCGGCGCAACGCTACAATTACCATACACTCCTTCGAAATACGCCCCAAGTCAACCTCTGCCGCTGAAAGTCAGCAAGCATGATTTCCTATCTGTCGACCCGAACGCAGGCAAACCTTGGAGCAATCGACTCAGCAGTGTCTTTCCAGACCGAGATCGTGATTCAACATGGAGGGATACGAGGATGACGACTTGGGGAAGCATTATGAATAAAGCCGGCTTGACGAAGAGCAAACTGTACGATAATGAGAATGCTGGTGGGAAATTTGTGACAAAAGGTGGTGATCCTAGAGAGTGGAACAGACGGTCTTGAGCGATAGATTGAGTGATCATCTAGATCTTTGTTTCAAAAACTTCATCTCCGGAGCTGAATCGCAAGTATCAGCGATCTATCTCGAGAGCAAAATCACCGTCGCCCATGGCTTCGCAGAGTTTCATGCAACCGCGCAGCTCGAGTGATTTGTCTCAAGCAAGCAAGCACGCTCGCCGCCGGTGTTGGTCAGTATGCATCTGGTATGACTGGACGACTTGCAACGGCGCCACCGAGCCATGAAACGATTGTCGAGAGATTGCAAGTTTCATGGACCATATGTGTCTTGATTCATGGCATGCGGCCGAGAGGATAGATAATGCCAAGCAAGCATACATCGTCTCAGAAAGACAAACGATGAGATGGTCGAGAAGAGTTCCAATGATATGCATCGAATCCTCCACATGAGCATGACCTGGAGCTCATCTGACGATAATGTCGCTCATGTATCGAATGTCAACTTGTAAGACATGAAACGAATCCTCGATAAGACAACCGCAATTACCTAAGAAGTCGAGAACCAGGGAAAGCAAAACAATCGCCCTCAGTCTGACGGCGCCATGCCACATGATCGCAGGAAAGCTTCATCAGGCTCAGCTACTGCAGCCAGAGCGTCCGCTTATGTAACCAAGCGTCCCCAAGAACGACTTACGGGCTGAGCCATTAGACCGAGAACGATGCGTCGAGGATGATGGAGTTGTAGAAGATCTATAGATGTCTGCAACAGATCAAGTCTGCTGCACAACCCGAGTAGCCGTGTGTCGAGGATGGTAGTCTTGTCTTGAGCCTCGAGCGAAGAGCGCATATTGATGCCGATAGACTAGGTTCCTGCTATAGAACATCGAGAGCTCGTCATTATTCCTCGCGACAGGGCATGATCTGGTGAAGATGGTTGTCTGAAGATGGCTCTTGGTTGATGATAGGCCAAGACGGGGAAGAGCAATCCTGTCGCTCAAAAGACATGGCGTTTCTAAGAGGCGATTCTGTTCAGAAGAATATTTCGATATGCATTCAGTCTATCATCGACCTCGCTCATTACAACCTTAATCTCCGTAGATATCCTCCTCCCCAGCTCCATCCTCATCAGCAATGTTCACACCCTGCCTCCTCAACATCTCAGCATACTCATCATTACCTTTCTGATCCCCATCTTCGTCATCGTCGTGATCATCATCCCCATTTCTCAAAACTTCATCTAAACCCTCATCCTGTTCCTCATGCGTCTCAGTCTCCTTCAAGAATCGCGCAAGTTTCTTCGGCTTCTCCGTCTCTTTCTCGTCATCATACTCGCGAGGACGGATAGTACCTCTCGGAGGCGAAGCAGGACGCGAACCCGAAGATCCTTGCGACGGACGTAGACCAGGTAAGAATGTCTGCTGATCTCGTGAAGTCTGAGGTGGAAGGGCGAGACCCGTTGGGCTTCGCGCCGTAGGAGCTGTAGCCTTGACTGGAGAAGTCGTGACCGTGACCTCTCCTTCATCATCGTCGTCTTCACCGAACAGGTCATCATCGGTCTTCAAGCCTGGATCTTCAGGCTCGGTCAAAGGGTTTGGATCATGACCGGGCGGTCCAGTAGCACGCTCTTCTCGATCTAGAGGGTCTGGCTGCGCGACGGACTCGAGAACTGTTGTGACAGCGTCGGTCTTTCTGGCGCTTCGGGGCTCCGGAGTAGAGACGCGGTTGCCTGACATCACGTCCAGGAGAACAGATGTGTTGGGCGGAGTGCTTGGCGTGGCTGTTGAGGCTGCGGCGGCTTGACGGCTTTGTGCGTCCTGAGCGAGATGTGTTTGGATGGAGGCCAGAGGATCAGACGCAACATCAGTGCCGACGACCGCAGTATTTGGCGGAGGAGAAGGAAGATGACCTTCTGCCACGTTTGCTGAAGATGATTCGCCGGCCATCGAAAGACTTCCTCCGGTGCTTCGTGCTTGTTCTTGAATCGTGGCTTCTCTTTGTCGTTGTCGCTGCTCGGGTGTTCCATGGCGATTGATGAATTCAGCGATTTGATTTCGACCGTCGGCCACCGCACTCACATCATGATCTTCTGCCTGAGGGCTGACTAGACCTGGGAGCTGAGAATCGACAGCGCGAATGTTGATCTCAGAAGCAGGGTGCGGTTCTGGTTCATAGGCGTCATCGTCGGCCTCGTTGGGAGGCTCCTGATTCTGTAGCTGATTGTTCGACGTGGCAGCCGGACCTGGAGCGCATGTGACTTGCTTTTCTGGCTGAAAGTGCTGGAACTCCGCTCTGTATCGAGCAAGAATTGTCTCCGAAGAGTCTTGGAAGTCAAACTCGATCTCAGAGTTGGTCCGACCACTTTCGCGAAGAGCATTCTCCAGATCGTCCTTGTCTGGAATGCTAGTATCGTTCCTTTTCCACGCTGATAGGTCATTGGCCAGCCGGATACGGTCAATAGTAGCATTCAAATCGTGAGACGTGAGGATAGGTATCGTCTCCTCGAATGCGCGGTCCGCGGGCACGCTAGCATCGGCAGCGACAAAGCCGTAGCACTTCAAGAATGCCTCTATGGTCTTGCTGTCCATTCTGGACTCGCGGGCGAGGTTGATCATTCTGACGCTGTCCCGTTGGAAAGTTTTGAAGTTGCGTACCACAGTGGCAGGACCGGTGGCAACCTCAAGCCCGAGGGCAATGGCCCATGCATTGAAAACAGTGTGTAGTCCACATTCCCAACTACTGTTTTGACGTGTGCGGTTTGTACTCGGATGAGCTGTTTCGGGTATGGATAATTCTGTATTTCGTGCCCATCCAAGGTCTCTCAGGAGATCTTTGAGTTTGGTGACGTGCTCTTGGAAGTCTTGTCTATGCCCAGTAGACTTGGCACTGTCGTAGTGGTAGATTTCGAAATTTCCATCTCCTTTACGATCCACGACGAACAGAGAGTGATGTCCCCGGCCTGCATTGTCCATGGTCGAGTATGGAAAGATAAGTGGACAACCCGGTCTCGCCGTTTGCTGTCCGGGCTTCGACATCCCAGGGAACTGCAAAGCTGCGATACCTACAGGCGGGAGGTAAGCGAAACGCACTCCTTTATCATTCTCAGAAACGCGTTCGGTCACCGACACGACCGCCTGGTACAGCGTTTCATCAGACATGAAACCTCCCACGACGGCTGGATCTTCAGCCGCCATCTTGAAGGCTGTGCGGCGGCGCTCGAGATCCTGCAGTCGAGCAGGATATTCGTTGCATGGATCCGCAGATGGAACTCGTCCCGAAGCTCCAGTTGCGATCCCGTCCCCTCCAGATTTCTTGCGATTGGAGACATCATCCTCATCGTCCTTCGAAGACTTCCTGGAGCGCCTGCGGGATGGTTTGTAGGCGCCTGGGAAAACTGTTGCGGAGTAGCCGAACGCTGGTTGGCCACTGGGTGGACCTTCTGAGGACAAGGTGGTTGCATTGCTCGCCGCCGTTTGCTTCTCCTGTCCTGCTGATATAGACCCACCAGGCTCGACTTCCGTAGCATCAGAGAGAGGAACTTCACCAAAGGGAGCCGAAGCATTGATCGTTGTGATCTGGGCATCACTCTCATGCGTGAAGGAGTGTTGAGGAGCGGGAGCGCGTGGAATAACACCCGAAGCCTCTCCTGCTTGATTGCTGTCGAAGCTTGGCACGGATATGGTTGATGCAGCGGCGACGGACTCTTCCTGAACAGGTGATAATGCTGAGCTGATTCTCGGCGGGGCTGGAGTGATGGCCGGGCTACCTTGGTGACCTTGCTCGGTCTGCATGCTTTCGACTTGAGATCTTGGGATTGCAACACCGCCATGTGAGCCGCTGCCATGTTGTGGTTCAGACGTAATGCCGGCTTGGTTGTCTGCATGACCTGGATCTTCCTCGTTCACGCTTGTTGCGGCACCATCCTTTGCTGTTTCTTGAACCGTTGACGTCGACTCAGATTCTGGCTCGGCTTGTTGATCAATCACTTCCTGTACTTCATCTTCCTCAGCATTAGTCTCAGCTGCAGGTACCTCAGGCTCTTCCTCGTCCTCAGCAGCAAGGGCACTAGCCTTGGCCTTGCCTTTGCCCTTCTTTGGCCCTTTCTTACCGCCTTTCTTAGTGCTCGGTTTCTTCACCCCAGCGGCTTTTGGCGCTGCCGCTTTCTTCGTCGCTGTCTTCTTCCCGGTCGCTTTCCTTCCTCTCCTACTACCTGACGCTTCTCCTTCAGCATCTTTGTCCTTAGCATTGTCCGCCTTCTCTAGAGCTTTGGCCGCTTCTCTGTCCCGGATTGATTCTTTGGTGTCAACTTCTTCAAGCTCCTGCTCCTTGTGCGCCAGGATCTTCTCTGGATCGTTGGTGGCTACGACTGGCGAAATATCGTCATCACCACTGACATATTGGCTTCTGGTCCTGATCCTCTTCATGGCTGCTGCTCACGTCATTCGGCACGGAAGAATTGTCTGAGGGTATGAGCAGCGGCAGCGTTCGTAGTCTTTCGACCGAACGCTCGCACGCGAGAGCAAGCTCTTTGTTCTGCCATGCCCGCATCCGGACTGACATGCACATTACCATTTCTTAATGCGTTCGGCGTCAAGTTGAACTTTGTCACTCCGTGAACTGCTTTCTTCGACGCTGACAGCTGCACGATGTGACCAGCAGATGCGCTCGGAGAGGAATGTGGCCGAGGTCTGCAGAGGAATGCTGCAAGATCACGACACAATGTGATTGTCGCTGCTGGAATGCTTGGCAAGTCGTGTTCTCTATTCTCTCCAATCAAAAGGCATTCCAATACCAGACCACTGCTAAAGCCGTTCATGTTCGGGAACGGCTCGTCGGGCATCTCTTTGCCAAAGAACTCGCACAGCGGCTTCCAGCCTTCGTCGATAGTCATCTCGAGCAGTCTACCAGGAGTGCTCTTGCACGCCTCGCGAATGTCAGTGTAGTGTCTGCTATGCACTGCTTCCATGTTGGTCAGGATCTCCCGCGGACTCCTCGCATCAAAATAGCCCAACGCCTGCTTCTGACCCATGGTCGCGGCAAATGTGCCAATCAAGGGCTCTAACCATACAACGATGTAGGGTACCCCAGTGAAAGAGACCATTGGCGATGACTGTGTACTCGAAGGATTTTGACCAGGCTTCATAGTCGCGATTGACCAAGACGACCTTCGCCTCAGGATAGGCGTCCATGAGCTCCCTCCACAGGAAACATGAAGGCAGATCTGTAACGCTGGCGAAGTTGCCTAATCCTTCGTCGGACTCTTCTCGGCCATGAACCTTGCCCTTCCCTTCATATTTTCCTTCGATGCATTTCAACCAGAACTTGCCCGGTGGCCTGTAGCGCGTTGTCATTGATACGCTTCGATATATTGAAGCCGAACAGCGCTTACGTATCATCCATGGGGAGGTAACCATGGTAGATCGGTGCTGCGAGCAATTTCGTGAGTGCAGTGGACAATGCGAGTGTTCCTGTTCGTGGAGGACTGAGTACCAGCACTTGCATAGGTACCTTACGTTTCGAGGTCGTCGCCATTCTGATAATCAGTGTCAAGCTTGTAGAAGGTGAACTGACGAGAATTGAGCTGAGTGAGCAATTTGCCTACCTACCAAGGTTCATGTGCCTCAACGTCGTGAATCCTCCATCGTCCAACCTGGAAATCTGTTCGTCACCCTAGCGCAAAAGCTGAAAGCATGATGACAGGACGGACCTCCATGGTTCAAGCGCTATGAAAGGATCGAGTGCTCCTTCAGCGGACTTGGGTTCGGTCAGCTGCGCAGTGTAATGTGCCATGGGGTGGGACGAGCCGAATGGAGGATGCTCAGGGCATTCAAAACAGGTCGGTCGAACGAGGGTAGGCCGATGCATCTTCTTGATATGGACACATACAGCCAAACAGACCGAACGGCCCTTGCTGGCCGACGAGCACAATTACGGAATGCGCAAACGTCTTAGACCTCGCCGGACTCCGTCAAACCATCTTGCTTGTCAATCCTAACCACCAAGACGGCGAATTGCCCATTCTTTTCCTCATCCCATATGATCTCGCCATTCTCGTCTGTCGGGATGTACTTCTTTGCATTCGGATGTTCCAGCAGCGTCTTCTTGACCTTCAAGCCCTGCTCCTTGAACTCGGCCTTGAGGGCCTCCGCTTCCGGTCCTGTCCATTCCGACTTAGCCTTCGGCATGAGCGTCCATGGCACGCCATACTCCATCTCAAACTGAGCACCTATCTCTTCCTTCCGCAGTCCGACTTTGTTCGCAGCGGCCACATAGTAGTCCCAAATGGTTTGCAGGACTGGCACATCTGCGAGCTTCTTTTGGTCGTCTGGATGCCAGACCGGCGCGACTTTCTCGACTCGTTTATATGAGACATCGAACAATATGGACATGTCGGCATTGAGAGTCACCCCGTAGTTGTATTCACCTCGTCCGTAGATCTTGAAAGTTCGGGTACTCTTCTCTCTATACTTGCTCTGCGCTGCTAACGCATTCTTGGGAATACCTAGCTGCTCTGCGATTTCTGGAAGCGATAGTTTTTGTCCTTCTGGGTTGTTGAGCGCGTTGACCGAAGGAACTAGTTTCTTCAGCCGCTGCTCGGAAATGGTGAACTGATATTGAGTGCGGAGAGTCGCGAGTAGCTTTGACCTTCCCAGCTCCGGTTGCTGCTTTCGAACCTCGGATACTGCTTGGAGGAGCTCGTCGTCCGTGGGGAAGTTTGGCGCTGGGCCCGTCATCGTGTCTGTCAAATAATGTGAGACTTTGGTGCGTGTGCTAGATGAGCATCAGCTGAGGCCGGTTCTGCTCCTGAACGCAGCGATGGCCGTGTCAATGGGACAGTGTACTTCTAGCAGATAGATGGTCCTTAACACGGCTTGGCTCTATCGACATATATACTCAAGGACAACATCGTTCCATGTGAGGAGTTCTCTGTCATGTTCCGGTGCAGCGGGGTGCGAGAGGAGAGGTGCGGGCAGAGCAGGGATTCCCAAATATAGCGAACTGTCCAGTGTCGAGAAGTGTGTTGACGAGCACTTTCGTCGTGACCAAGATGACTCAGAGTAGCCATCGCCGCCCGCCGTCGACGGCGTTAAGTCTCCGGTCGTGATGTTGTTGTGGCTTGAGAAAGCGCGAGGGAAGAGAGTTTGCTGGCTCGGCCGAGTCATTGCGAGAACGACCGCATCAATGTCTACGAGAAGACGTAGTGACGGCCGTAGATGTGTTGAATGAGTATATGGACATATTGGAGGCGACCATGAACAGGAACATATCAACAAGCACATCAACTGCACGGACAGCCATTTCAAGTCAAGTATATCATCTCGGAGATCAAATTACAGTCGGCTTTACACAGCCTGATCCACCATCTGTGTCAAAGCTCTTGGCTACAACATTGCAGATTCTCATCCTCGGTGCTTCAGGCCGGACAGGTCAACTCACAATCGCCTCGGCGTCGAAGAAAGGCCACACGGTCACAGCTCTGGTCCGGAACCCATCTACTTTCACCAATCCCGACCCTTCGAAGGTCACAGTGGTCAAAGGCACCCCAATCAGCGAGACAGACATCGATGCCGCCTTCGTCTCCTGTCCCAACACAATCAATGCCGTGATCACAACCTTGGCCATGCCTCGGACATCAGAGCCTCCATTCGGAAAACCAACAGCAGCACCGTTCTTCTTGCGAGATGTGCTGAAGAACACCTTGGCTGCAATGGAGAAGTATGGAGTCAAGAAGATCGCGATCATGTCTGCGTTCGGAGCTGGAAATTCTTGGCCGCCCATGTCCTGGCTCCTGAAAGGCATGTTCTCATGGACGCCAATGAGATATGTTGTTGCGGAGCATGACGCGGTTGATGGCGAAGTTCGGAAGCATGAGCAGCTGCAGTGGACCGAGGCGAGGGCAACAATGCTGAAGGATGGAGACCAGAAATCGGCCAGGAAATTGGGTGAGACAGGCACGGGTGTGAAGATAATGGACTCGGTCACGAGAGCGGGTTTGGCAGAGTATCTTGTAGACAGTGTAGAGGGCGAGGGACAGGGCGCGGTTGTCATTGCCAATTAATGCTCAGGTCCGGGATTGCGCAGCTTGGGCATTTCGCTGTAGTTATCTTGCATGCTCGGCTTAGATGATCTCAAAATTTTACTCATGCACGCAATGCCTGTACAGTGCCTCGCTCAATCTGACCGATGATGCCGCCTCCAGATAGTGTCCAGGTTTCGCTCACGAGATTCTCCGTGACACCATTCCTGAGCATGCCCGATTGCGCATAGTATTGCATGACGCCCCGAGCTTCTTCTTTGCTCAAGCCGCGTAGTTTTGTAACGCCTACAGTCGCCATTGCGTCTTGTACCCACTTGTCGTAAGCTACGTATGGGTCGCCCGCCGGAGGTGGCTTCTTGCTTTGAATGGCTTCATTGCGTTTGATGCAATGGTGTAGAGTATGTGCGCTTGCCTTGTTCGACTCAGACACTGCGGCGAGGACCATGCCGCCGTTCGGGAGATGGGTCTTGCCGGAGAGCAAGTCAATGAAGTGCTTCACAAGTGTGAGCTCGTGTGCATGGATTGCCTGAACATCGGAGTTCAGGTAGGCGGACAGCCGTGAGACGTGGTCGAAGCCATCCAAGCTATAGAATACTGGGGGAAGATTGCCTTCTGGCGCTGTAAGCTCGGCCCAGAAAGCTTGCCAGACAGGCCATGCAGCGTCCGGATTTCGAGCACCTAGCTCTGCAAGCCGCAGAAGTGTGCTGTTCGCTGGTAGAGAAATTGGCAGCTTGTGCTGTTGCTTCATCTTCAAAGTTTCTAGTACGTTGCGGTTGGCCTTGGCGATATTGTCCAGCAGCTTCGCGGTGTAGTGCGGCTGAACGTACATTGTTCCATTGTCGGTCTCGATGGGCTGGTATGATGTGTGCGCGTTGACCAGGTCCTGGGCTTCTGGTATATGTACGACAACCCAATTCCTCAATGAAGCCATAGCCATTGCTTGGAGCTGTAACACGCTCTTGCCGCTGTCGCGCTCACCATATATGACTTTGCGTACTGTTCTCCCTGCTTTTGCTGCTGCGACCCCCTCTATGTCACCAGCAACGTCCACAGTCTCTTTGCGGATCAATGTCGCCGGCCGTCGAAAAAGACTCCATCCTTGCGTAGGCTTAAAGGCTTCTACTGCTCGTAGCGCATCGACGGTAGGGTTCTTGAGGCCCAAAACAGCTCCTTGAGACTTTTGAAGGACTTGGCTGTTGATGTTTCCCACGTCCAGATCCGGAAGGCCTTGAATCTCGAGAGCATTGGTGTTGCTGAGCACAACCCTTTTCCGAAGTGCTTTTCGTTCACCAACGGCTGGTGGTCTAGTCGTTGATGCGCGCTTGTTCTTTGCGAGACGCAACGTTTGTCCTGTTCGGGATGTTGCCTTCGCGACTACGCCCTTCTTCTTCAGCACTGGTGGTGCAGAGAATGATGTTGATATGGAAAACGCTGATCGCTGTGTAGCATTATGAGGTGCTGTCTCAATGGCGATCAGCGAGCGCTTCAGGCAGCGTAAACACATCGAGGGCGGCATTGGTTGGGCTATGTTGCGTTCAATGGAAGCATTACATTGTATGGAGATGTAGCGAACACCGCGGAGATGCCAAGCCTTGCCAAGCCTTCTCGACCTCCCGACCGCTGCTTCCAATCTTGCAAGAGGAAAATGTTCGATTGGTGGAGCAGCAGAACACACTGGTCTCTCAAGACGCTGGTCTTTGTTTCGATCGGCATAAAAGGACTCGGTCTTTGTGCTCTAAGAATGGAACAAGGACGGAAAGGCATCCTACATTGTCTTGCTTCAAGCAATGTCTACTTACATCTCGCCTCCAACATTTGTCCTTCGCCATAGAAAACAACGACTATTACACCTTCGCGCTGGCAGCAAGGATCACTTTTAAAACATGCAAACTCGCGCTGAATTCCTCAAGACCGGGCTGGAACCCACTAACGCTGTACCAGAGAACGACGAATGCGCTGTATGCACAGACGAATATACGGACCCAGTCAAGATACAAGCCTGTAGCCACACCTTTTGCAGACAGTGCATCTGTCAATGGCTATCGTTGAGATCGAAGAACACCTGCCCGACTTGTCGACGAGTCCTTTTCGCACTTGACCACAGCGATCGCGGGCCGATCGCCAGAGCAGGAGAACAGGTCGTAGCAATGAATGAGGCATTGCTGAGTTCTCGCTTACTGACTGGCCAGTTCCACACATTCAATGCAGGCATAAGGTGGAGTGTGTCTGACATCCAACGAGCTACCGCAGCGGCAAACCTCTGGCTTGGAGAGCAACATCACACGGATGCGGCAGGGCCAGCGATTATAAACAGTCGCCGATTGGGCCACCACATCATCACAATGGGCAATTTACTGCTGGGATATGCGATCAGGATGAGCTCCGCGATTGGTGCCGCGTGCTACGTGCCTTGTACGACGTTCTCGATACCAGAGATGGCACGCGAATGGACGCACTAGTCATGGTGCATCATCTCAGATCGGAGATCCAGGTAAGTCTGGCACACCAAGGGCTTCCTGTCCCACCTCTTTTCCGTGACGAGCTCCAGCACGAACCGCTGCGAGGAGATCTAGAGCTCTTGCTGCAATACGTTTGCCGACAAGCCGTCGAAGACTTTCGTCGTCATGAGCAGCGCAGAACCGCAGCTCGAAGAAACACTTCCCTGATCGGTAAGTTTGCGAAGTGGGCTCAGCAATACTGGGCCGGCAGATAGTAGCATATAGATAAGCATGACACCATGCCTTGTCTCCCTTGAAAGATCCAGAAGTAGACGGAGGTGCCTTCACATACCTCGTCCCGTCAATTTCAGACTCACTTGACACAGCGCTGACTGCACCTGCACAACTCATGCCTGCCAGCTCGCCCAAAGCAAGAGCTGACATGCACAGTTGGATGCAAATGCAGATTGGGCACCCATTACCTTGTCAGTGGTGCAACAGCTTGCGGAATTGAAATGTCGCACCTGGTGCTAGCACCCCGATGCATTCTGCGGCCCTACCCTGGCGTATCATCTGCAAATAGAGTATCGCGCTTTTCTAACCACCGAACTGGCCCTCCCTACCAACATGCTAATATATCAAACGCTCTACAGGACGAGAAGTCGAAGTGTGCCTGCATGGATGTGGGGATATCACGAGATGCATCTCGTCGTCTGTCGGTACGTATCTCGCAGCTTCTACGGTCCTGGCGCTTGGATGCGAGCAACGGATGTTGACGGTACGGTTCGCTGCAGGCAGATCAATTATAGACGCAGTAATCTGAACAACAGCCTCTGCCTTGCCAGGTGTGGTGTGGAGTGAGGGCGTTTTCAAGAGTGAGCCAATTGATTCTGTCCTCGAGCTCCCTCGTGCTGTGCGTACATGATGCCGGCAGCTGTTATCATGATGTCGATAGTCGTGCATACAAGTGCGACATACAACTGCCCAAGCGGCTTCGCAAGCATGTCGGTGTCAATTCGTGTAATTGCGTATCGCTCTTCACAGGCCCAAGCAACGCAGGGAGCTGGAAGCTTGACAGCAGATGGGTCGAGGTGTGGGCCAATCACATGCTGGACAGGGTCTTTCCCCGCAATTTGCGGAGTGAGTGTCAAGAGTCAAGAGGAGGCTAAACAAAGAACGCCATAGCTAAAGTGAAATCCTATCCGCCTATACTGAAATCTCGGATTCCGCCGTAACTGTGGATAACTACCGTTTACTAGCGATTTGCCATACATTTCGTACATCGCGACGCGTCCATTAGAACTACTACATTTTCGACCTTACTATCGCTATTTTCTATCGATTCTTCATTCACCGCCGCTACTATGGCTTCCGCTAATCAAGAGTGGCTCGATGGCCTTTTCAATGAATACTTTCCGCCGCCCTCACCGCCGCCGCCGCCTCTACCGCCTACGTAACCCTTACCGTCGCCGGCTCCTTCTAACGCGTTAGAAGAAGCTAAGAACTAGTCTAATTCGGACGACGATATGGCGCCAACACTAGACGAATATTAGTCAATACCTAACCCTCAAAGCTAGGGGTTTAACACGTTTATTAAGCTTAAGGAATATATACAAAACTTTAGCTAAGATTATAGATTTGAGCTCTAGAAGACTAGCCATAAAAGCAACGACGACGGCTGTTATTACGTAGCTTTTAGATACACTAAATATAGTACGAAGAAGATCTACGAACAGCTTCAATAGCGGAAAGCTAAGCGCTAAGCTATTAGAAAGAAGATAAGAGAAGGACGATTAAAGAAGATAGGCTATAGATAGAGCTATATAGCCTTTGCTAATAATGAAGAAGACCTTGATAGGTCGTAGAGTCTTCATTTTAATCAGAATAGACACAACTACGCTGCCTGTTAGCCCCTTTAGCTTGCGAACCATCGTCGTCGATATAGGCGCTTAGAAGTCGTCGAATTCATAGTTAATCTACTAGTCAAAGGCGTCGTCGTACGCCATGTTAGGCCATTAACAAAGGCCCATTTTAGCAAGCCAAATGGACGATATATTCTACCCTTACCTAACGATATATCCAATGCCTAGATGAAGGCTAAACGCGTTAAGCTTAATAGAAAGACTATAGTAGAAAGGGCGTTGCAACAGCTTAAGGACTATGGATATTGGTTTAAGTCTAACTTCGATTTTATGCTAGAGATACTGGCTGAATTTACTAGCCTAGGACCTTAGCTAAATCGTTCAAACGACGCCTCTACTATCGAACTAGACGACGACGAAAACAGCTCTTCGCGGTTGTAGTAGATATTCTTTGCCTACCTACGAATAATCGAGTTCTTTAAGCACTATCCGGACATTATTATTACTAACTGCACTTACAAGACAAACGACTATAGCCTTCCGCTCTTTGCTATAGCTTGGCTTAATCAATTCAATCAAGTTATGCCCCTAGTATATATGCTAATAAGTAGCGAGACAAAGGGCTATTACACTATAGCGCTAAAGTGTCTTAACAAGCTATTCGAGGAGTCTAACTATAGCGAGATGAGGGTCTTCCTTCACGACCGTGACCGAGCGTTAATTAACGCTCTATCTCATATATTTCTAGAGCTTTCAACAATGATTTGTCGCTAGCATATGCGATTAGCTATTACTACAAATGCGAAGTAGTATATAGGTACTATAGTAGACCTATCGACGAAGAAACTAGAAGCTACTACTAAGACTAAGTTCTTTATCTAGCTATTCGACAAAGCTATAGACTCCGAGTCGGAAGATTAATTTAACTACTACAAAGGTGTAATTAGAAGCCTTGGAAATGGGGAGCCTATTCTAGAAGCCTTAGAGCTAGAAGACCCTATATCTATCAATAGTTAGAAGTGGACAATTATAGCTAACTACCTCGACAAAGAATAGTAGCTACACACGACAAAGGCAGTTAAATATTGGGTAGATAAGATACGCCATTTTGGCAACAAGACAACGTCCCCTATCGAGTCAAACTACGCTAGATTGAAGGCCTTTCTAACGACTTCTCGGAGCGATATATTAACCTTCCTCGATCGCATAGATAGCTACTATGAACATTAGATCGATAGATATAGCGCTAAGCTAGCCAAAGAGACGAACACCGGCTTAGCTAAATACCTTAACAACGACTACTTTAACGTAGTCGTACGTATTATATCTACTCATAGATTAAAGCTAGCGGAAGGGCAAAGGGACCTTGCTATTGCTAAGCTCTATAAGATGGACAACGACGTTAATTTTACGCTAAAGCCTTACTCGAAGGTCTTCCGTCGAGTCTATAGAGTGCCTTGTCGCTATGAATAGCGATAGTTACTATAGACCGGCGGAAGGTCCATTCTTTAAAGCCGGATGTTTGACAAGTACTAGTTTATCTATAGCGGCTTAGTAGTAGTTGTAACCGAGTTAGAAGATAGAAAGTTAAACCTATTAAAGCGGAAGTAGAAGCGTGAGGCTAAGGTAGCGAAGAAGGCTCGCAATAGCCTTAGAGGTACTCGTCGATTACTAACTAGACTAGAGCGAGTAGATCTAGGCAACCGTATAACGCCTCCGCTAGGCTACGAGACTCTAACGATCATTAATTAACGAGAAGTTAATCGATAGGCTAAACTAGGGCGTCCTATGCTACCCCTAGCGCCCTTATAACGAGGGTATCGTGTAAGGACCTCGATGAGGTAAGGTCTCTTGCCAAGCCCTAAGTGTGCCAAGCGGCGCGCGCTAGGGGCGCACGCTAGACGTACGTGACTCGCATAGCCTTTTTAACCTAGCGCTCTGCGCAATCCTTTTAGGAGGCACTTGTTAGTTCTACTACCTACTATATTATCGGTTAGGCGGGTATTCTATACGTTGCTACATACCTAGCCCCTAACAGTTCTAACAAGTCTACCCCCGTAGCGGCCTATAGAACACCGCACGATGAGCGCAAGCGAGCCGACTACGTTAGGCAGTAACACCGCGGCGCCTACGGACGATAATCGCCCTTAGGGGGATGAAGAACGTTAGACGACCTTTAGCGAGCGGTAGGCTACGTTAAACGAGCGAATCGCGCGCTCGAAAGCCGAGTAGAAGTTGCTTAAACAAGAAGTCCAAGCCTAGGAGCTAGAGCGTAAAAATGCTAGGCTACGTATATAGCGCGACGTAGGATTAGCACTAGCGGGTACTAGGCGCAGTATAAGCGTCGAGCGGTCTAATCGCTAAGCATCGCCGGAGTCCGACCGGGATACCGGTAATTCTAAGGATAGGTCTATAGAGAGTATCTATAGGACCCCACCCTCTCGGCTTAGTCTTAGTATTATACCATCGCGAAGATATAGCGAGGCGCCTACGCTAAGCGTAGTAAGCATGGGTATGGATGTTACGATAGGCAAGCCTAGACTAAAAGAGCCAAAACCCTTTAGGGGTAACACTATTAAGGAGGCAAGGAGGTTCCTAAGGGAACTAGCCTTGATCTTTGCTTTGTTAGGAAATGCGTATCGTACTAACTATAGCAAGACGCTATATAGGGTTATATACCTCGTAGGCGATGCGTATGAGAAGTAGTATAACAACCACGATCTCGAAGACCTAGGTACTTACACCTACAAAGACTTTAAGGATTTCTACGTCAACTACGTAGGAGATCCTATAAATCGCATGCTAGACGTAACCCTCGAGTATGAGGCAGCGCGTTAGCGAGAGAACTAGACGGTTTAGAACTTTGCCCTCGAACTCGCAGTACTAGAGGATTAGCTAAGCGACTATACCGAGGCGCAGCGTGTACGCTACCTGCTCGTAAAGTTATAGCCTACGCTACGTAGTACTATCGTTAAGTACTATACTATTCTAGAGCTAAGGTAGGAACTAGTATAGCTCGCGGCTCGGATCGAGACGCTAGATAGACTATCTAGCAAGAGACGAGAGCGGGATAACGAGGACTATAGCGGTTCAAAGAAGAAGCGCCGCCTTAATAACTACGGTAGTAGTAAGGAGTAGGGCGGACGCGACAAGAAAGTAGGCGAGAAGCCTACGCGGACTAAAGACTCGAAGCCTAGTCGGGACCTGTCTTTAGTTAAATGCTACGGGTACAAGAGGAAGGGCTATTATAAGCCCGACTGCCCTAATAAGTACCTATAGAAGGACAGCGACTCGTAGGCTATACGCAAGGTCGAGGTAGCCGATGAGGGAAAAGGCAAAGCGTCTACCAAGAGTCAAGGGTAAATGCTATAGCTAATTCTAGTAGCTCTGTAGTATGTATACCGTCGCAACGCGTACGCGGCGTAATGGTAACGTAGGGTAGAGACGTGCGCGTCGAATGCCTACTAGATAATGCGGCAGATATTAATGTTGTCTTACGCGAGTTTGTCCTCTAATACCAACCCTAGCAGATTGCTAACGCTACCCTGCCTAGTACCGACAGCTTCTAGGGGGAACGCGGGTACTGTTACGGAGCGTATATGCTAAGCCTACGTATGGTAGACTCGTCGGGTTAGGAACGCGTAACAACCGGTACCTTTTACGCCTTCGAAATGCCTAACCTAGATCTCATACTAGGTAGGCCTTGGCGGAGGGACTAGCGGGTAATCGTAGATAGCGCAACGGATGCGTAGACCTACGGTACTAGTAGCGAGGTAAGACCTATCGTAGTAAGCGAGCTATGGTAGTTCTTCTAAGAAATGCGTAACGCGACGTGCGTGTATATAGTAAGCATGCGCGACGCCGGCGTAGCGGCTAATGACCCTAATCTACTAGAGGAGTTTAAGGACTTTGCAGATATCTTTACTATAATACCGGAGGCTCGACGCTAGCTATGCGCTAACGTAGAGTACTCGATCGACCTAGCCGATAGGAAGAAGCCTCCCTATCGCCCCCTATATTATTAGTCGGAGCGTGAGCTCTAGGTCCTTCGGGAATACCTTGTCAAGGTAGTAGAGAATGGGTAGATTAGGCCTAGCGCAAGCGAGGCGGGTGCGCCTATCTTGTTCGTACTAAAGAAGGACGGTAGTCTTCGGTTGTATATCGATTATAGGGGTCTCAATGAGATTACTATTAAGAACCGATACCCCCTACCTCTCATTAGCGAGACAATAGATAGGTTGAAGGATGCGGAATGGTACACATCCTTAGACCTTGTCGACGCCTACTATCGTATTCGTATCAAGCGAGGCGATAAGTAGAAGACTACGTTTCGTACGCGCTACGGATACTACGAGTACCTAGTAATGCCATTTAGGCTTACTAACGTACCGGCAACCTTTTAGGGATATATCAACCGAGCCTTGGTAGGCCTAGTCGATATCTGCTATATAGTCTACCTAGATAATATCCTAGTATATAGCAAGAACAAAGAGCACCATGTACGTAACGTACGCGCGGTACTTGAGAGGCTTAGGCGGTTCGGCTTATACGCCAACCGTAAGAAGTACTCATTCTAGAAGAAACAGATAGAGTTCCTAGGATTCATCGTTAGTACCGAAGGCGTATCGATAGATAGGAGCAGGGTAGACGCAATCACCGAGTAGCCGCGTCCTTCTACCCTTACCGAAGTCTAGTCCTTCCTCGGGTTCTACAATTTCTACCGTAGGTTCATACCCAACTACTCCCGGATTGTTATACCTCTAATAGCCCTCTCCAAGGGAGCTAAGAACGGCCGAAAGCCGGGTCCAATCTAGTAGGGCGCAAGCGAGGAGCAAGCGTTTAGGAGCCTAAAGAATGCATTCTATTTAGCATCGCTACTTAGGCACTTTAATCCTACGTAGCCCCTACGCCTCGAAACCGATGCGTCTGCGTTCGTATTAGCCGGAATTCTCTCGTAGTAGGCGGAGGATGGCAACTAGCACCCTATCGCTTTCTAGTCGAGAAAGATAATACCCGTAGAGACTAACTACGAGACCCATAACTAGGAGCTACTAGTAGTAGTCGAGTCCTTTAAGCACTAGAGACCGTACTTCGACGGCTCGTAGTATACGGTACGCGTACTCGTAGATTACGCGAACCTAAAGGGATTTACGACGATGAAACAGTTAGTAGGTAGGTAGGCAAGGTAGGCAACCTTCCTAGCCCCGTTCGATTTTACTATCGAGTACTAAGTAGGGAAAAGGAACCCTATAGACGCTCCGTCGAGGAGAAGCGACTACGAAGGCGAGACGTAGGCGATGAGCAACCTATTACTAACGCTACAAGCCAAACTCTTAGTCTAGTTAGACCTGTCTAGGGAGGCAGAGCCTGTCGTAAAGCGCGCTACTATGATGTGCATTTCTATGCAAAAAGTAGCGACGACGCATGCGAAGCGTAGTAGCTTCGTATGCTGCCTAGCCCGAGTCGCGGCTATAGTAGTCAAGGATGATAGACCCTACTACTAGGTGCTAGACCTACTACTTGGTTTTATACGTACCCTGCAGTAGCTAGAGCCTATAGTAAAGGAGCTGTACGAGGCTACTAAAGAGACCGGTACCTTCGAGGAGTATTCTATTAGAGAGGACATCCTTTTCTAAGGCGAGGCGATCTACGTACCTAAGGACCTCGCGTTAAGAACGTAGGTAATGCGCATGTACTACGACGATCCCCTTGTAGGACATTTCGGCCAAGCTAAGACGGTTAAGCTAATACGTAGGAAATATACCTAGCTAGGGCTAGCTTAGGGGGTTACGGAGTATATCTCTACCTACGCTATATACTAGAGGTCGAAGGCGAGGCGCCATCGCCTATATAGCGAGTTGGCTACGCTACCAATGCCTACTAGACCTTGGTAAGAGCTAACGATGGACTTCATTACCGATCTACCGCCAAGTAAGCTCGGTACCTACGTCTATACTACGATACTCGTAATAGTCGATCGCTATACGAAGATAAGCCTCTTTGTACCTACTACGAAGAAGTGCATAGCGGTAGAGCTAGTAGATATCTTTCAAAAAGAGGTAGTCCGAAGGTTTGGAGTCCTAGCTAGAATAGTTAGTAATAGAGGGTCTCTATTTACTAGTTAGTTTTAGAGCGACTTTTGCTACGAGACGTATGTGAAGCGTAAGCTTAGTATAGCGTTCTACCCGTAGACTAACGGGCAGACTAAACGTGCTAACTAGACGCTAGAACAGTACCTAAGATGTTATTGTTCTAATAACTAGGTAGACTAGGCGTCTTGGCTCTCGTAGGTAGAGTTCGCGTACAATAATGGCGTATATCCTACGTTGCGCATAAGCCCCTTCCGCATGCTATATGGATATGATCCGGATGTTACTCCGGTATCGTTGCCTATAGCTCGGGACGAGCTATCCGAAGGAAGGGTACTAGCGGCGATCGATGCCGCGGAAAGACTACGAAAAGCGTACGAGACGCTTGCGTAGCGCTAGAAGACCGTAGCGGAATACTAAGCTAAGTACTACAATGCTAACTATAAGGCTTAGAAGTATAGTGTTAGCGATTTGGTACTATTGTTATCCAAGAATGTTAGACTGGATCTACTAAAGAAGAAGCTTGGCCCGAAGTATCTCGGCCCGTTTCGCATTATCGACGTAGTAGGAGCGTAGGCGTATCGCTTAGCGCTACCTACTCGTACGAGAATCTACAATGTTTTCCATATATCCCTACTCGAGCCGTAGAAAGGGCGCGAGGGCGAGGAGCATAAGGTTAGCATACTAGTCGTAGAGGATGCGGATGAATAGCGCGTAGAAGAAATCGTAAAGAAGAAGGTATAGAAGGGAGAGACTTACTACCTTGTTAGGTAGGTAGGCTAGCTAGAAGAATATGACACTTGGGAACTAGTAGAACATGTAGAAGACTTAGCGGCGCTTAACGCATTTGAGGCGTAAGCGAGACGTAGTCGGAAAACATAAGAATAAGATAAGACAAGGTTGATAGATACGCACTCGTTTCGCTATTAATAGGGGTATTTAGCCTAGCTTAGAACAAAGGAAATCATGCGTTCGTAGCGCTTACGCGCCATAGGCGTACAATCTACTAACTAGCTACGAGTAGCTAGTTACTCTCGTAACCATTAGAACCCTTACCCTACTTAGGCTTAGGTATAGGCAGAAAGCCTATAGTAGCATCGACTACTGCTATAGTAGTGTGTGCCCCCTTTAGGGCGAGATTCTGTCGCGGTTAGTATGCGCTTAATAGGCGATAGGGGTACGAGGATAATGCGTACCTAACGGCCGATTTCTACTAGCCTAGAGAGGTTAATATTAATACGCTCTAGGATAGCTACTAGGTCTAGACCGTTAGCGGTCGCCGGCGCGATGCTAGCGCCGCAGTTGCGCTTTAGTAGCGTGCCGTTACTAGTAATCTTGTTCTTGTTGCGGTAGTAGCTATTTAGAGATTTCTTGACCTCTAGGAAAGCTAGGCGGTTAGTAGACGCGACGCGTGCGAAGAGAAAGCGATACGTACGGTCTACGTACACATCTAGGCGCTACTGGATCTCGTCGAGGCCAATCTAGGCCTAGACGGGATTACCCCCGTACTTGGGGTCGTCTAGGTCGTAAGTAGCGCGCTTAGCGCGAGCTATACGTATACGCTAGAGTAGCGCGACGAGGTATGGTGCTATAACTAGCTTATAGGGGTAGTGCCCCTTAGCACATCTCTAGTACTTCTTCTTAGTAGTAGGGTACATGTTACCTCTAATGTATACATCATTTAGATCCTCTATAGCGGGTTAGTTGCGAGATGCGTACGAGGAGCGCGCGGGGATTATTCTTACTATTAGTAGTCATGTACTAGAAGCATCTACTACAACCTTCTACATCGGGCCTAAAGCGCTTACTAGCCGTGACTAGGGTAGTGGGACTAGCGGCGGGGCGCTTACGTACCGCAACCGGGGTACTAGCTAGGTCTATGCTAAGAGTAGTATGAAAATTGTTAGTTGGAACGTAAGAGGAGCTTGCGTAGTGCTAGCGAGGTACTAGCGCGGTGCTAGTAGAAAGCTTAGAAACAGGGGAAGTTTTTAGGTAGACTATAGACACTACTTATATACGGGCTACCTAGTTACCGATAACAACAATTAACACGTTCTTAGGAATACGCTAGACCTGCCTAGCAACGTTACTAGTAGTAAACATGAAAATTCTACTATATAACAACGAAGAGTTCTCGCGTAGCAACGAGCTGCCCGAGGTAGCGACGTACGCTAAGCGTATTCGGAGCGCTAGAGGCGCGAGGGAATACGTAGATAGGATAGCTTAACGAGGAGTTAGGTTTGTCTATAGCTAGGGACAGCTACACTAGGAAAAAGGGGATAGTTGTAAGGACCTCGATGAGGTAAGGTCTCTTGCCAAGCCCTAAGTGTGCTAAGCGGCGCGCGCTAGGGGCGCACGCTAGACATACGTAACTCGTATAGCCTTTTTAACCTAGCGCTCTACGCAATCCTTTTAGGAGGCACTTGTTAGTTCTACTACCTACTGTGTCATCGGTTAGGCGGGTATTCTATACGTTGCTACATACCCAGCCCCTAACATATCGCTACTAGAGCAAGTGTACTAGTAGGTATAGCTACAAGAATAGGGGGGGCTATACTACTTAATACTATAGCTCTAACTTCTAGTACGCTCATTATATAACGATAGCTTACTTACTTCCGGCCTCTTAAATAGCCGTAGCTCCGGCATCTATAGGTCTACCTACCCCTTCGCAAATACCCTTTCCTTTAACGCCTTTCTAGCTACCTTAGCTATCCCCTATAGCCTTACAATATATGCCTCCGCCTAGCAATTAGTAGCAATACTTCACTTAGCAACCCCCCCTTGTCGTTAATTAGTAGATCAACTATAGTTAGGTCTAATCTAGTTAGGTCTACGGTAGTTAGGTCTACGGTAGTTAGGTCTACGGTAGTTAGGTCTACGGTAGTTAGGTCTATAGACCGTAGCTAATCCATGGAAGTCAATAGCCTTAGCAGTTAATCCATGGAAGGCTTGGCACCCACTTTGTTAACCCTAATCGTTACTAAAATGAGGGCATATAGACTAGCTACCTACTAGCGAATAGCTAGCCTACCGGATACGACCCTTCTCATGTTATAGAGCTAAGAAATGCTAGTAGGGCATACCAATATTGTAACCAGCCGCCATGGAGGTAGTCTATAGCTATATCACTTCCATTTCTAGTCTTATTATCGCCGTTCTAACCGTTAAAACTATATAGAAACTCACTTACCTACTAGAGCCTACCATGTAATCGCGCGCGCGACGATATTATGTGGAAGCCACATAGAGATATATCCGTATGGCTGATATTAGGTAAGTAACGGTTGGATCCGAGATTTCATTTTAGGCGGATAGGATTTCACTTTAGCTATAGCGAACAAAGAAGTACATTCGCCGTCTCGAATGCTACTTGTTCCTTCGAACTTGCAACAACACCCCGACCCTCTCTATACCACTCTGCTTGTGCTGTACCATCTTGTTGAACACGAATTGGTCGTCCACGAGGCATCCAAGCCCCATATCGAACATTGGTGACGAATCGACGATACGACACGCGCTGGAGACCGTCGGTGACGTACATCAAATCATATCACACCAGCTCCTGACGATCTGCGAGACTGCGTTTCGAACGGCTCACGAACAACACCTCCTGGCTTCCCACGAACGGGGAACGGCCGTGATAAGAGCACGCTACGGCTAGCATCGCGAACAACCACCAGGACTGTCGTTGGCCTTAGTGCCACCCAGTCCAAAACGCTACTCTATCGGACACCGATACATCCCTGTACACCGCCAAGTCGCACGCCAAACGACGCCCACCATGACCGACGATAACACCTCCTCTTCACCACCACGCTCGGCACGTCGCTCCTCCTTCGCAGGCGAGACGCTTGCCAGTCTCTTTGGCTCAGGTCACCGCGGCAGCATGTCTAGGACCAACAGTGAGGCCAATGCTAACGGTAATGGTCAACAGCCTGTTCAGTCCTACCCAGGCCCCATCACTCAAGCGGCTGCCTCCGCCCAGAGACGGAGACTATCGATCAGCACCCTCGGCCTCTCTGCGTCTCCCAACTCGTCTCCTTTCGGCTCGTACAATAACCGCCGAGACAGCTCTGGAACTGCCGGCAGCGATAGCATCGACGAATCCGCAATCGAGGATGAGCCTGGTCCAGCCAGCGCAGCACCACAGACACCATTCGCGAGACGCATGTCGTTTGGAGCAAAGGCTTTGCGAGATGTGAGGACAGCAGGGACGACCAGTCCCAGCCAAAATGGTACTAGTAAGCCTGGCTCTACTACTGCCACCTCCGAGAACAATGCACCGAAAGCACAGAACGGGACGATCTCGAACCGAGATTCCAAGGCTCGAGGTTTGTCTGAGATGCACCTTCTCTTGTCGACGTTGTCGCTCCACAATCACGCTCACACGTCCTTCTTCCCTGAACTCCTGCTGACATGTCGTGATCTCGCAGGCTCCGAAGGATTTAATTGGTCCGAGAATTTCCGCACACGTGCCGAGCGTACTTCTATCGCAGGAGGCTCTTCGGGCTTTGGGTTCGGGCAGAGCTCATCGCCAGGCCGGCATGATAGGAGCAAAAGCGTCGCAGTCATGGAGCCTCCTGCGCGCGAGATGCCGAAGCCGAAGGAGCAGGTCCGACCAGACCACTTCCAAGAGAGAATCCTGAAGGGCGACTTTTACATGGACTAAAAATTGAAGAGCAGGAAAACTTTTTGGGTCAACACGATTTGACGCGCGTTTCCTTGTGGATGAAAGCTTTGACGTGAGGATATGGGACTGAGAACCTCCTGGGAATGTTCTTGAAACCAACTGGAATGGATGGACAGGCGGGCAGTCCACGGAAATCGCGGGAAAATCAAACAACTGGTAGGCGCCGCGGCAGAATGGGCATATGACGAAGTCACGAAGCACAGCATATTACGTTCGCAGATTCAGCAATTGAGATGATTTGAAGGACAGAAGTGGACAAGGTCGTTGATGGGGGACGCAAATGTACGAGAGCGAGAAGTTTTCTGTTTTGACACTGGCTGGCAACACGGAATGGTTGACACAAGGTGTATGAGTATTGAATTGAGAATCTCCATGCAGGTCTGAACTCCTGAAAAGCAATCTCTAACTTTGATGTTCTGAACATGACAGCTCTGCTGAAAGACATGGCCAGTGGCTCTCCCTTCTTCTGCACGACCTCTGCTGTTCCCTCGCACAACACCGTTCAAGCTCAGCTCAATGCGAGTCATCTTTTTGCTGTCGCTGGCTGGGGCATCTGCTGTCGTACCACCACCAGTGCGTGCGGAAGCACCCACGATTATGTAAGCGGTCGTTCCTCACACTTGACTTTCGCAGACGGCCTTCTCCATGAAAACAACAACACCTTCCGCATCTTCGCGCAAATGGATGCTGCAAGCCCGGTCGAAGGCCCAGATACCTTCAGCCGGGTCCTGCCTCTCCCTTTCCGTCTTCAATTCGAGCTCGTGCTGGCATTCTGGCTCTGGGCATTCAATCTTCATGCTTTTCATCTCCTCAACATCGACATTTCCGCCTTGATACACTATCCGGCCAGGCCCACTCCCGACGAGCCACCACTCCATGTCTCGACATACAGACTGGCGATGCTCCTGACGGCCATGTGGACGGGCGCAATCATCCTCTTCTGGAACTTTACACACGCCCAAGCAGATTTGGTGATTGCCTACCACTGGATTCCGAATCTGCTATTCCTCGCCGTTCTGGCTGTTCTTTTCGCGCCGCGACTGCCATGGACGCAAAGCCTATTCGGCAGCACTAGCTCACATGGCGTCCATCGATTGCTTTGGGGACTGTTCCGATGTGCGCCAGGGGGGATCGCAAAGGCGAAAGGAGAAAAGTTTGGAGATGTTCTGCTGGCAGACGCTCTCACTTCCTACTCGAAACCCATCTCCGAGGTCTTTGTGACTCTGTGCATGCTTTCCAAGGGCATTCACACGACCAGCAAGCCGGATCGCGCGTGCGGGCATGAATCCATTGTACCCTTGGCCATGGCTTGGCCATTCGTAATTCGATTGAGACAGTGCATCAAGGAGCAACAATGGGCCAACGCTGCCAAGTATGCCACTGCATTTCCCGTCATCGTTCTCAGCTCCATGATGGGCAAGGATGCTACGTGGAAAACAATATGGTAAGGAACATCAATGCATACTTTCGTACGTGGACACTAACCCTATCAGGCGCCTTGCGGCTCTCGTCAATTCTCTATACAGCTTCTGGTGGGATGTATCTATGGATTGGGACCTAACGCTACTTTCTCGGCACCGTCATCGCTCGCCATTTGGTCTTCGCCAACAACGTGTCTTCAGAGCGCCGCTTTTGTACTATTCGGTCGTGGCTGTTGACCTTGTTCTCCGCTTCGCCTGGTCTTGGAAGCTATCGTTGGCGCTGGTCTATTTGGACGGCATAGAAGGCGGCGTGTTCCTCTTGGAGATCGTAGAACTTCTTCGACGATGGGTGTGGGTCTATTTCCGGGTCGAGACAGAATGGGTGCGCTCGACGCAGCCCGCGAGCATAGCACTTTAATACAGCCACACAATGCTATCTATACTATGCTGGCCTGCCGGGTCTCCCTGATCCCTCCTCCCAACACAGCTTTTGCTAGTGTTGCTTCGCTGTCTCGTCGATCGGAGTCTAGGACAAAACTGGGGGCGCTGTGGGATCGCGGGGGAGATGAAACGCTTCCGAACTTGATGGGAAGCGTCAGATGGGTCTCTTCTTCTCCACGCGGACCAGGTTTTGCGCTTCCGCCGTAATGAGTGACCAAGTTGCTGATGAAAGGTCGCATGACCAGAATGGTAGATGCTATCAGCGAATAACACAGCTCTGCCTGGCTCCACGAGACAAATTCAGCCCCAAGGAGGGTCGGGTCCCATCGTTTGGTGCCTGGATAGCTCAGCAAGCGTAGGATAGTGAAGAGGATGACGGGGAGCCGAAAAGCGAACATGGCGACGACGACCGCTTTCTGACTCCAGCTCAGCGCGGTAACACGCCAGACAAGCCAAATCGACATGCCGACCATTGCGAGCTCGAACAAACATCCAAAGGCATCGAGTATTCCCCATCGAAGGATGATTGCATCGCTGCAGCTGGCCGTACTCACACGCCATGGTCGGTCCAAGTTGCATCTGAGCGAGAGTACGAAAACCAAGGCGATTGTCCAGATTGATATGAGTGCGAAGAGGGCTTTGACTGTCTTCCTGTGGGGGTCAAAAGGCGCGATCCGAAGCAGAAACGCAGCAACGGAGGCTTTGGAGAGTCCAATGCCGAGGGCAAAGAAGAGTGTCGCAGCATAGTATAGCTTGAATGTACTTTCGTCAGCGTTTCATCGTATGCATGTTCAAGGAACACTCACCTGTTGTACCGAGTTCATGTCATCGGCAGAGAGCGAAACCTCCGACCTTCCAAGCCCAACACGACATGCTCCCAGTATGAGTGATGCTTCCACGACGCTGAACACTGTCGCGACAGCCAGCAGCGCGTCATCCAGGCCGACTCCAGGAATGATGATCTTGCGAATGAATACGCGAATGCCCGCAAAGACCAAAGTCAAAGCCAAACCCAGCGAAGCAGCGATGATGATGCATGCTGAATGGTCGTCGTCCGTAACCGTCGCGAAAGGAGGAAAATAATAATAGCCCGTGCTGTTCGATGGGTCGGACATGCGTCTTCTTGCGTGAGTGTGCAAGAGGCGCGTGAGGGAGAACAACGTCCAACTCGGTTTATCTCGGAAGGGTTATGACAGTATCATATGTAGTAGCGCGAGAAGAAATGTGCTGCAGCGTCTAGACCTGGAGTTTCGAGGGAACATCCCAGTCTTGCCCAATAGGCATCAATAATAATAACAATAATAATAATCAAGAAGCAGGATTTATTACTATGGTGTAGCAGAAGGGGGGCATGTTTCGGGCGGCGATGACAGTGGCATATAGAGAAGGAGAAGGTTGGAGACGTGTTTCTGTTGTTTTGTGATGATGACATGGTGCCAGCTCATCATCATCATCATCGTCGTCATCGTCATCATCATCCTCCTTCTTCTTCCTTTGTATGCAAATGCGAGAACCAGGGGTCGAACAGAAAAGCACAAAGCATCCTGACAAAACAAGCGTTGATGCATCCTTTCGGTTTCTGGCATCCGCATTGGAATTGCGCAATTCTGTCCTACGCATCCAATGAGAGCTGTCACCGAACCGCGATCTGGAACCATAATGGTGAGTTCGAAGTCTTGTTCACTTTGGGATAGCAGAACAGGTGAAAGTTGGCGGGGGGAACAAGCCGCACGGTGATGATGGGAAAGCATAGTCTGTATTCGTATGCACACTGAAAGGATTGCTCGCTCATCTTCCATCTTCGGCTCCGCCGGCCCGCGCAGATTCAGGTCTCACCCTGGTGTAAGTTAGATCCGGACAGTACAGGCAGGCCTCTTGACAACCAACTAGATGCTCGAAGACTATCTTGTATACGAGCATCCGACGAGGAACTCTAGAAATCAACATCAGACAGGATGGCAACAATGCTCTGTGATAGTACCACTGTCTAGCATCTATTCCATGACCCAGCCCGTCCCTAGACTCCCTACGCACCAAACTGCAAGGGCCGTAACAAATGGGGCATCAAGATGAAAATGCGCCCACGTCATCGCACCTCGCAACTACTCGGGTCTTGTCACCACTTGCAAAGCTTCCCGGACGACCTCATTCGAGTGTGAACCTTCAACTGGCGCTTGAGCGCCAGCCCGCGCTTCGGCCGCCTCTGCTCGCAGGTGTCGTCCAACCTCCTGTTGCGCGGCAGCACTGGGTTGGAGCTTCTGTGCCTTGCCAAAGAGGCACTGCCAGAGATCGGCGTTCGCGACCATCTCCCCACCACTCTTTCCTGCAACCAGCAGCGTGGTGAGCGGCGCCGATTGCAACTCTTCCGAATTTGCTGCATCGATGGCGTTCTCCTGCAAGGGCGCTGGGGTTGCCGATCTGCTCTTTTGCTTTTCCCGCTGGCTTTGCTCTCGAGACTGCACATGCGCAAGTCGGCGAGCCACTGATATCTCGTAGATTGCCTCCTCGACTGTATCGTTGATGAGGTACATCCACACCGTGGTCGGCCGAGTCTGTCCAATCCGGTGAACACGCGCGATGGCTTGAAGCTCCACCGCCGTCTGTATGAGAGGCTCACACACAAATACATGAGTGGCATTGACAAGTGTGAGTCCAGAGGAGTCCGTTTTCGCGTCCAAAAGCAGGCAGTCAATGCTGGCATCACTGCGGAACTTTTCGACGGCACCAGAGCGACCGAGACGAGCGAAGCCGATCTTGAAATCTCTCAGAGCACCTCCCAAGACGTCCAGGAACTCACGATACTGACTGAAAATGATTGACTTGGCGCCCGGATCATTGTCGCGAATCCAGTGGAGATGCCTTCCCAGGGTATCGATCTTGGTGCCATATGATGTGGGTAGGTCAATCGACTTGATCTCATCCATAAGACGAGAGTCCACGTCACTGTAGATGGATCTTGTCGAAGGAGTAGCCGTGTTTCCTGGTGACTGTGAGGATGACGCTTCGGCCGACTCTTCTTGGAGACGGATCTCCTTCGGTTTGAATGTGATGTCGTGAAGATCATGGGCACCAAGCTTGCGCTTGCAAGTAGGACAGCTCCGCTTCTGCTGGAACCATTGCTGGAGACATTCCTTGCAGAACGTATGGCCACAAATCGTGAGGACACCGCGTTCAAAGGTGGAAATGCAGATGATGCAGATTCTTGCTCCGGACTGACCACTATCCTCCTCCCTCAAGTTGGTCAAGAAACGCTCCTTCATTTGAGCTTGCTGAAGCTTGCTTGATGACTGTTCCTCCTTGTGCATTGCAACAGCAAGCGCCTCTTGATCGAGACTAGTGTCTAAATCATCCTTGTATGGCGCGACTGAGTCTGACAGGTCCTGCAGTTGCTTGTAGAATTCTACTCGCTGGTTTTGAGTTGTGCGAAAGAGCTGGAGCTCTTTGTCAAGACCAGCGAGGGCCTTCGTATATGCAGAGAAGACGGCTTGGAGTGCATCAATGTGACCTTGAATCAACGCCCCCTCCGTCGCTAATCTAGAGCCGCCGCCGAACTGCGATGTAACTTCCAGCGAGCGAGCCTCCTGAATGAGAGATCGTATCGAGCCGACGATATTTCTACGGCTTCTGAGCTTGTTCCGGGTGGCATAGAGGTCGAGTGTCAGTTGGGGTGCATGGACCCCTTCGGGCTTCTGATCCTCGGGCAACTCTGGATCAAGCACCCACTTCGCTCTCTTGACAGCTTCCTTGACTTCGTGATCAATGAGCGGGGTGCTCTCGTTTGTGATAAGAGCATTGAGATCAGCATGCAGAGCTTTGAAGGCATCGAAGTAGACATAGAGCTCGTCTTGCTGTTTCGTAGAGTCTTCGTATTCATCGCCTGTGATTTCAGCCATACCATCGTCGGTGTCAACTAACGGCTTGATCAGGAAGTCAGTCATCTTGGCTCGCCAATCTTTGAGCACGGCGACTTCTTCTCGTATGACATCAAACAACTCGTCACTCTTCTCAACAATACGTCTACTCTCGATGCCACCTGTGCTTGGCAGGTCCTTGACTTTCGGCAGCGGAGTGAATTTCTTCTCTTTTCCGGCATCGAGATCTCTGAGCCTTCGCATGAAGCTTTCCGCCTTGCGAAATTTCTCTTGCGTTAGTTCTTTTCGCACGACCTTGGCCGTTTCGTACAACTCCGCCTCTTTTGCTTCGAGCTGCTTGAATTCGTCCGAGTCTGCTTTCGTCAAGCTTTCGTTGCTTTTAATCTGATAGTACGAAGTGGCAGCGTAGAAGGCGGCCTGATGCTGCACCTGCAATGCCGTGCGCAGATTGCCCTTGAGACGGCCGATCAGAGGTGTAGACTCTGTAGCAGAATCTTCACTCTCGGTGTCGCTGGAGGCGCCGGGATCAGCAGCTTTTGCGGCTGCAAGACGTGACCTCGCCTCTTGCACCAGCTTTTCGCTGTCTAACAACACGGCTTCGTATATCTCGAGTGCCTGGCGTGAACGATTCTGATCTTCCTGATTGTTGCCTAGTATGTGTGCACGTTGAAGGGATGAAGCAGCCAAAGTCCGCTCTTCTGTACGCAGACTCGTCTCGTTCTGCTCGATCATAAGCTCGAGCACTTGCGCGACCGTTCGTAGCGGATTTGTGCCTCTGCCCAGGGCCCTCCTATTCTTGCCGCCCACTTGCGGATGCAAGCAGGTCTGCCTCAAACGTACCAGCCATGAGCGCATAGCTTCAGTCGTTCGAGTGTCGCTCGGGTCCCAGTCATCATGTACAGGCTCGCCACTCTTGCTCAGGCCAATCTCTTCGCACATCTGATCCAAGAGTTCCGTATAGTTCTGCTGCTCGATGACTGAGAAAGGCACGGTGACAACCACGCGCTTCTGCGGAGGCAGCCGAAGCTCATCTCTAATTTGTGCCTTTGTGTGTCGGAGTGCGATCTCGCCGAATATCTTACGAAAGTGGTGCCGATGGTTGGTGATCAAGTGACTCCACAATTTGCCGTTGCTGGCGAATGGTTCGTAGCGCAGGAAGATCAGCAGTCCAAGTAGATCTTGAACGTCTTTTCGAAGCGGAGTGCCCGAGACTGCCCAGGAATGAACTCGTGGTAAGCGACAGGCGACACGTGCAGCAGCAGTGACACCACTCTCCACCATTTGGGCTTCGTCAAGAACGACTCGCCACCATTCAATCTGCACCAGCGGGCTGCGCTTTCGTTCATGCTTCCTGGCATGCCGCATCGCGCGATCAGGGGGATCTTCAGCGAAGTGAATTTCTCGACCCAAGACCTGATAGGTCGTGATGACCACATCGTAGTCCTCGCAGAGCTCACGGATCACTATCGCCTCCGGTCGATCCCTCTTCTTGCCGTGGCCCGTAGCAATGCCACCATAATGAAAGACGTTGAGGTCAGGAGCATGACGCTCCAGTTCTGCCTTCCACTGCTGGGTCAATGAGGTTGGGGTTACGATGAGTGTGGCCTTCGATGGGCAGACTTTGGTGCCAGAGTGCCGGTCAAAGACCATTCCAGGAGACATTCTGGGTCGCGTGTTCAGCGCAACGAGTGCCATAAGCTCGACCGTTTTGCCCAGTCCCATTTCCTCCGCCAGCAATCCGCCCGAAAGAGTGGCAGCGCCGTCTTGAGGAGGCTTTCGACTCACAATGCCTTGAAGATGGTTCACCCAGCATTCTCGACCGCCAGCGTCCACGACTCGTTGGAAGAATCTCGTATCTGGCGTCGAATCTTCCTTGTCCTGACTGCCCGCATCTGTGAACGGTGAGGCATCTCGCGAAGGCCCAACGCTCTCACGATTCAGCATCCAGGTCACTGCTCGCTTCTGGAATGGATACAGATCTGACTGTAGAACGTCCCGATACAGGTGCTCCGGCGTATCTAGATGCTTGGCAGGGGCGTGGACACTTTCGTAGAAATCTTGCGGCGTGAATGCCTGAGTATGGTCGAAGGCCTCTCGCTCGGCATCCGGATATGCATCGAGTAGTGTCTGATAGTCGGGATAGACGCGCGCACCGCCGACAGGAGCTCCGGCTGGGAAGGCAGAGAGGCCCGACGGCCATTTCAGAGATGCATGCAGACGGACCACGGTGAAGGTGGGCCCGACGGAGCGCGTGAGAGTGCATGATATTCGAGAGGCCGGTCGATGTTGTTGTCTGGATGCGGAGGCGCTCAGCTGACCAGCAAGAGCAACGCTGCGGAATAATGCGAGGACGTCGTCCGGGAGCTTGGCGCACTCGATGAGCAAGACCGGTTGCTTGGCTTGGGGCAGGCTCAGCTTCAGCCTCGTGCCATGCTGATCAGTCTCGATGCCGTGTGGTGCCGGTGCCACGGGAAGGCTGGGCATTCCCTCAAAGTCGACATCCTCGAGTACGGCGGAGGGCGGCGGGGCGGCGGTGGTTGAGTGGACCGACTCCGGGAAGTGCAGATGGATGGCGACGTCGCAGAGCGGAATCTCTTCAGCAACGCGTGTCGGGGCGTCTGCCTGCTGTACTCGTCGTCGCTTCTTCGGCGGCTCGCCATCGCCATCGCCATCGCCATCGCCATCGCCATCGTCTCGGGTCGCGTCGCGTCGCGCGCCATGCTCCAGAAACCAGCGCATTGGCGTGAAGGCTCCCGCCTCGACCAGGATGGATGTTTGGTCGTGCGACTTGACCTGCGTGGAGAAGACGGTCGTCACGATGTGCTCGCGTCGAGGCGCCATCGTCGGACGGGACTGCTGGCGGCGGCGGTGGAAAGGTGGGCGGAGTCGATGGAGACGTGAAGGTGTTGAGGAAGCACAAGACAGCAAGGTAGGAGTAGCGGCTATCGGCTATCGATAAGACGAGAATCGATAAGACGATAAGAGCTTGCACAAGGCGGCAAGGCGGCAAGGCAGCAAGGCAGGAGTGGCGGCTATCGGCTATCGATAAGACGATAACGATATGAGCCACAAGCGCCAACTCTAAATGCATCTCGGATTTACGCCGGTTTTCATCTGAACAATACCACCCAATCCAATACAGCACACTACACACAATCTGCTTCCTGGCAAGGTCACGGCGGGCAAGCATATCGAATGCGCATGGATCCGCCAAGCCCATCTCCGCCTCTCTGCGTGCTGGACAAGGTGCAAATATTCACCTCGCGTGCGCATGCTATGATGCTTGCTGACTCGGCGACTCCAGGCAAGGCACGTGAGATACTGGACGCGATGTTTGAAGACATATCTGCCCCATCACTATACCGGAAACGAAAGCAATCGCATGTACCTCGGCTTCTTCATCATATCTGCACTGGACCTTCTCGACTCGTGGACGGCCGTGGCGAACGAGCAACAACGAAACGACTACATCAACTGGATCTACCACTGTCAGCATCCCGATGGTGGCTTTCGCATGTGGCCCGGCACCGATGTGGGCGAATTGCGCAACGAATCCAATGCGAAATGGGATCCTGCCAATGTGCCTGCGACCTATTTTGCCCTCTGTGCTTTGTTGGCCGGTGGAGACACTCTCCGGCGTGTGAATCGCAGCAAGACTCTGCAGTGGCTTCAGAAGATGCAACGTGAAGGTGGCTCGTTTGGAGAGACTCTCGTGGAAGGCGTTGTCGAAGGCGGCATGGATCCTCGCTTCGGCTATTGTGCAACAGGCATCCGATATATTCTCAGAGGCGACACGGAAGGGCCTCTCAAGATCGGCGATGTGATGGTTGATGACATTGATATCGATGGGCTGGTTCGATGCATCACTTTGGCTGAGGTGCGACCTTGGATGTAACATGTACGACACGTCACTGACATAATCACAGTCATATGACGGTGGCATAGCAGATCAGCCTTTTCACGAGCCGCATGCAGGCTACGAATTCTGCGCTCTCGGAGCGTTGAACTTTGTGAAACGATTGCAAACGCCAGCAACAGCAAGGCTGGATAAGACGAGGCACCATGGCCCTACTGATCCAAACATGACGATACGCTGGCTCGTGGAGAGACAGACCGACCTGGAAGAACCTGAAGAAGAAGTCGACATCGATGCAGTGGCCACGAATGGTCCGGAAGTAGAGGCGACTGAAGCGCCTCAAGATACTCTGCATCAAGAACAAGATAGCGTAGAGCCTGATCCCATGGCTGCCGAGCTTCACCAGAGTCCCGATAAGTCGATACCAACCACACCATTCGGCCCAGAGCCACAGGAAGCCGGCATGAACGGTCGCACGAACAAGGTTGCAGACACTTGTTACGCATGGTGGGCAGGTGCGTCGTTCTATATGATGGAACAACCCCACCTTTTCAACCACACTGCGCTGAAGCGATATTTGCTGGGGAAGACACAACATCCGGCCTTGGGCGGCTTCGGCAAATTTCCTGGCGACTTGCCAGATCTCTATCACAGTTGCCTTGGACTCGCTGCACTCGGCATGATCGGCGTGGAAGGCATCAAAGGGGTAGATCCTGCCATGTGTATCAGCAAGACAGCCAGTGCTAGAATTCCAGAGATGTGGCAGCGATGGAAAGATTGAACACTATGCACCGGAGTTCTCACAAAGAGGACAACTCATTATCGAGGGTATCTTGCGTGACGCCAGCCGCTATGCTGATCAAAAAAAAGGTGTGTGAATGTCCAGTCAAGCTTATGCCTGGCATCGCTCGCCACGAATCAAGCCCTCTATCTCTGGCTGTCCCAGGACCAACTTCGATGGTCGTCCACATTAACAAATCTGCCTTCGATCAACGCATTCCACCCCATCATGACCGCCAAAGCGCGACAAGTGGCGCTGCTGACGGCGCAAACCACGCCGTCACTCTCGCTGAGGACTGCCAAGTCCAACAAGTACGCCCTGCCAACCAAGTTCCGCAACCGAAGGGCTTGTTCGGGCAGCGTCTGGTTGTCGCCGGCTTTGGCACCGCCCAACGAGAAGAACAATGCGCTGTAAAAGCCACCTTCCCAGCCGGTGTTCTCATCCATGTGCTTTACATACGCTGATCCTGGTTCGCGTAGAGGCAGCACGGGCGATGTCAAGTCGAGAGTCGCCTTCGTGGCGAGCTGAATCCGAGTCTGTGCCTTCTGTATCACAAGTGGCGAGGCAGCTTGGATCAGCTCCGGATCTTCCAGAATATCTGGATCGTCAGAGGCCAGCACCAAAGGCGATCTGGCGAAGTCCTCGGGCGAACGATCTCTGGTATCAGATGATGCGCCTCGCTGGGATTGCAGCAAGGATCGCGCAGCATCTGCATATCGCTCGAGGGGCAGATAGTCTCCGTTGTACTGGTATTCAAAAGGGTGCAAGTCACCGCGACGAATCTGCATACCGACAAGCAGACCATTCGACCGCTCGGCATCGTCTCGGAACTTGGCGATCCGAGAGGCGGCGTACAGTGCATCTTCACCGGTCAAATGGAACAGAGCCTCGTACCCCGTACGTATGAGCTCGAAAATGCGTCGCTGGGATGCAAGTCCATGCTTGTGGTGACCTTGGAATTCCTTCTGGAACGGAGAGCCAAATGTCCAGGGAGTTGTTGCGGAGGAGACGACTAGGTGTTTCGCGCTGTGCGGACAAGGCACGATATGATGCGCCGGAGGACGGGTGCATGTCGGCTTCGCAATGGGAACGAAGTATGAGGCATATCTTCCCCATGCCCAACTCGAGTCGTCCAGAAAAAAGCTTCTACCTTCCTCCTTGGCCAATCCGTAACTCAGCCAAAGTCTGAGCAAAGTCTGCCCGAAGCTCGCATCGTCAGACTCCAGGACAAAGGTCATGCTTCGCTCGCATACATTCGAGGTGGCAACCTTTGACTTCGGCAGGGCGCCGACATTCTCTGCATCGGTCACATCGAGGAACGTGTAGTCTTTTGCGAAATATTCGGACTTTCGCCACCAGCGGCTGCTTCCTCGTCGACCTCCATCTGCATTCATGCTATTCCTCAGTGCATTACCGTGAGAACACATAGCCTTGTAGTACCGGCTGGGGAGAGGAAAAGTCCAGTTGTGAGGTATCGATATCGTCCATTTCGAAGTACCAGTCGGATCGGCAACCACCAATGCTGTAGGTTCGCCAGGCAAATCATTACCAGCATCCCATTCTGTCTGAGCCTCAGTCTGCTCGACAAGCTTTCCCACTCGATTCTCGGACCATGGCCGAGCAATGTGACGCCACAGCACAAACACAGCAAAACCCAGCAGTACCAGCTTGAGCGCTATTGATCGTCTCCATATCGGCTGTGCTTTGAGCCTACCTATCGCTGGAGCAGGCAAAGTTGGCGATAGCGGCGGCGGCGGCGGACTCGAGTGACGCTTGTCATTGAAGCTATCTCTCGCTGATCTCGATGAAACAGCAGAGTTTGTCGAATCTGTCGAAGAAATTGACAGATTGGTGTTCCGTCGATCTCTCATCTTCGACACCCTGAGTTTATACATCCAGCAAAGCAGCAAACTCTTATGCTACAACGATGTCCTCTGGCGAACTCGAAAGCGGCATCTTCGTTCGATTGTGATGATGTTGGATGCGCGGGCCCGCGCGAGAGAGTAAGCCTCGAAAATAGACAAGCGAAGGTGCAGCTCCTCAGCATGCAGAGAGCTTTGCAATCCGGAAATCCAGGTCTACGGGGCTGACGTGCGATGACAATCCTGCAGAGAGACCAGCCTGCAGTATAATCGATGAACACAACAAAAACCGAGAAGCGATAGCAGTCGTTATCTCAAACACGACAGAGCCCAGTTCCGTGTCTGTGCAAACAAGCGTAACATACAGCGTCGAGGGAGGAATAATAATCAAGCTGAGATGTTGTACAGCAGGAGAGGAGGAACGACATCATATCTGCTCCGCCCCCCCCCGGTAGTGGTAACTAGGGGCGTGAGTCTGAGTCTGTCTGTGAGATGCGGACGTGCTTGCATATCGCTGCAGTAAAGCGTAGTATCGAAGGTAGATCACAGTCGAGTCCAAAACACTGGGCCGACGCGGTCGACGGAGTTGAAGCGGAGGGGAACCAATGTGCTGCAGGACAGACGGATCTAGCGCTTCCAAGTGAAACCGGGCTAACGTGTCAGCCGTCAGCATGCTCTTGGCGTTTTGAACACCGTTCACTATACATGATGTCCGTCACACGTTTCCGAGGATGTGATGGTCGCGGATAAGGAACTTTTGCAGTCCTCCAATGACCGAGACAGCATCTCTTTCTTCCACAGCCCACGCTCAGCATTCACTCGATGGATAAGATTATTATTCAAGATCGGCACGCTTCTGCGCGGGCTCACGTTGTGACAACGACTTTGAACGCACTGCAGCGCCGTGTGACCTTATTCATCGACTCACCTCCATACCACTGCAGGAGGAAACGGACAAATCTCCCGACCTACTGTATGTAGAACTACTGAATTCCACATCGACCACATCGCTTCAAACAGCACTGAAACGTGACATGTTGATGGAAAACACACGGCATTCGACCCACCAAAGTTGGGGCTTCGAATACAGTACAAGTAGCGTGTATACTACTATGTAGGTTTCGAAGTTGGAGTATAGGAGTTGCATGTGCATACGAGAGAGAATCAGCGCTTGTTTCTGCAGCTTCCTGTCCCTCCCTGCTACCGTTCAAGACATCTCACTTGTCCAAGTGCTCGGGTGTCCGCTGACTCTCGGTTGGAACCATCCTCCCTCTACGAGCAAGTGATATGGCGGTCGCAGACGCAGACGCCAGCATGCTGACAAGTCTGAATGACGAAAGCCGAAGGTATGAAAGGTTCGTTGGAGACGTCGTCTTCGTACATTCTTTCTAGCTGTTCCGTTGCCGCTTCTCTCATCTTGATTGCTCATCCTCTCTAGATCTTCACACTTGAATCCACCATCTCCAGCTATGATACATGAACGAACAGAAACAACAAATCAACATGGAAAGAAGAAGGGTATTAATGATGTCGTTCGCGCGAAAGGGTATCGCTCGCTCCGCTTCGTCCGTCGCCTGTCCCAATAGAAAAGAGAATGATCTTGGTGCCAATGACATAGCAATAGGAGTTTCGTAATCGTGCTCGTCACGATCCGGGCCACAGCAGTAATGAGGAGAAGACCCCCCTTTCGAGCATGGGGTTCCAAATGCCAAACGCCGTGACACTGCATCCGTTCATCGTGAAGCCATGAACCATGCTTAGCGCGCGCATACAAGGCACATCCTCGCGCGAGCGCGCTCCTCCGACGTGCAGCACACTATCGATCAACGCAATCAGATCTTCCAACCAGAGCCAAGTCCGAGCAACGCCTATCGAAGTGACGGATCTCATCAATCATTACCAAGCTGTGGTGATGGAAAGCTTCAAATTCTCGGCCGTCGCGCTCGCAGGAGTGTCCGCTGCTCCCTCGCCATGATCAGCGATTTGCTGCAAGACGGTATCGTGACGCTCTCGGATCCTCAAAGAACCTCGCTCGCCTCGCACGACGTGGCCACTCTCGACTTTGTCCTGGATCATCTGGTCAAGCAGCTGTGTCATTTCGTCTACCGATTTGCGACGAGTCGCCCGCAGGCCCTTGTCGGCAAAGTGGTTGCTCTCCCTCGAGTTATTGGAAGAATGAGTAGGGCTGAGGATTGCCATGGGAGACAGAGGGGTCTTGGAGAAGTTGACGACGCCGTTGCTGGAATGGCTGGCGTTGGAAGGACTGCTGCGATGTCCAGACAGTCGGTAGTGGTCGTTTGCCGACGCTGCTCGTGAGGAGTGTTTCGAGATGCGCGACGAGTTCCGCACGAAGGCATCTGGCAGCTCAGGAACGCTGTCGGCCACGCTGTGCGCCGTGGCCGGTCGAGCCGTCTCTTCGCTGGTGGCCGTCTGGTGGCTCTTCCTCCGATCGGCCAACTCACGCTTTCGCGCTGCACTTCGAAGGGCTGTCACCATTCGAGTCTGGTCGTCGAGCTTCTGTCGGAGATCCTCAACCTCGCGGTCCCGTTCGCGCAGAAGAGCCTCCAGGCTGCCCTCCTCGGGAATGTCGACACGGGATGCGAACTGCAGGCTGACTCGGCTATGACTCGTCCGCCGAGCCTGAAGAAGACGCTTCTCGAGCGTGCGGATGTAACGATCCTTGTCGGACAAGTCCGCCTGCAGCATTCGAACTTGCTGCGCCAAGCTCGCGTTACCATTGCCATCGGCACCCGCCGAATCGTTTTCGTCGTCATCTCCCCCTTCGTCTTCGGTCACCATGTGGGACACGTGTGCAGCAGGGATCGACCCCATGGTGACAGATCCACCAGAAAGAGTGCGACCCACGCGTTCGTCGGGTGACGGCAGTTCGAGAGTTGCACTGCCGTCTCGGATGTTGCTGTCCCGGCTGCGGACGCTGACGGGGCGCCCATACTCGGACTGCGTGGTGCTGAAGGTGCTCATTCGAGGGTTGAAGGGCATACTGGAGCTGGAGAAACGACCACCAGAGTTGACGCCGATCGACCTCGACGACAAGATCAAGCGGTTGAGATGGCTGATGCGCTCTTTCAACGCCGTTCGAGCGAGTTGCATCTCCAGCATCTGCTCTTCATGTCTGGCCTGCTCCTCCCGCTCAAGCTGTTCTTCCACCTGCCGATCTCTCTCCGCCTCTTCCTTCTTCTCCGCCTCTTCCTTGGCCTTGTTCTGCTCGAGCAATTGAGCACGCAGGTCCTGGATCTCGATTCGGTATCGATCGAGGAGCGCTCGACTGCCTGCGTCGCCGCCATTCGGGTTGGATTCGTTCTTCTTGGCGTGACTGACGATGTTGTTCTTCGCTCTGCTCGCGAACTTGAGCGTATTGAGTGTCTCACCGGCATGTGAACTCGCTTGTGCGGCACTCGTGCCGGCCGAAGAGAGCTGGATGGTGCACAGGATGGACACGAGGGAATTACCGGACAACGCACCTTGCAGCAATCTGGTGAGCTTGCTGTCTCTGTAGGGTAGGTGCTTGAGAGCTTTCTCCTTGTCGACCGCCTTCGGCCCATCCTTCTCGTCCTTTTCGTCCTCGCCCGACAGCCGTGCGATCACAGTACCCAGAGTCAGCAGAGACTTGTTGATGTGGGCGCCTTCCGTCCTGCGCTCCTTGTTCTCGGCGGCCTTCTCGGAGCCAGCAAGATCAATGAGCGAGAGAGTGGACACCAGCACGCCGCCAGGCATAATCTTGTCTGATCTCCTGCTCTCTGAAGCTTGCGTGCGTTCTCGAGACTCGACCACGATCTGAACCACGGCATGCGAACGCGAAGACCGTGCGTTAAACTGCGTGCTCCCAGTTCGCCTCGCAAGATCTCCCCTCGCGATGACTCGCAGGAGCTGGTTGGGAGATTGCACAATCTCTTCCTTCAGAGGGGTGGCATACACTCCGCGCTTGCTATCCTCGCGGAGCTTGATCTCCTCTTGCTGCTGTCCAGGGACGGCTTGGGTCAGTAAGTCGTAGATCTTCTCATTGTAAATTTCGAGGTAGCTGACGCGTAAAAGGAATTCCCGGCTGGGGTTCTCGCGGATGTAGGAGAAAATGTCAGTGATGGCCAACGGGATGACACCAGGCTGTTGGGCAGTGCCCTGCATGGAGAAGGTTTTGCCCGTTCCAGTCATACCATATGCAAAGACTGTTCCATGATAACCTTCCATCACTCGTCGCACTAGCCGTTTCGCGGCGTTGTCGTACACTCGGGCATTCTGATCGTGAGGCGAGAAGACATTGTCGTAGCGGTAGTCGCCGCCTTCTCGTCCGCGGTAGGATATCAACGAACGTCTCCCGTCGACCATCCACTCTCCTTCCGGGCCGTCTCCATCGCTGCCTGCATCTGGTCGGACACGCACGCTGACGATGACGTTGCCTTTGATATCCTTGCCCCCCGACTCGCGTTTCTCCGTTGAGCTCATGGTGCGCGACCGTCCTCGCTCCGCATGATCCTCAACTTCGGTCGCGTCTGTCTGATACGAGCCGTTTGCAGAAGAACTTCGGCTTTCGGGAGGCGACGGTAGGCTGAGAAGGCTATCGGAGACTCTCGTAGCGCGACCGCTCGAGATCAAGTTACTGTCTCCTGTGCCGTTCAAGAGGCTGGGTGAAGCACCCAGTCCGCCGTGAGAAGCGCGAGCACGCAGGCCATAGCCAGAACTGCGCGGCTTGGACTTCTTCAGGCCACTCTCCACACTTCGGTGTTTTGACGAATCGCGGTTCGTCTTGGGCTGCGGCGGGCGTGCATTCTGTTGCTCGTTGGACGACGTAGATGCGGAAAGAGGACTCGGGGGAAGACTGGTCACGCGTGGACCACCTTTCGGAGGAAGCGGGAAGGAAGCGATACTCGTGGTCTTGCGCAAGGTCTTCGGGATGCCGGTGCTTGGCAGCGGCGGTGAAGGAGACGGCCCCGGCGTGTCTGCTGGAGTGGAGCTTAGGGTGGGAATGGACGGGGTGGAGCTGGACTTGGAGGGCTTTGGTGTGGGTAGGGCCGAAGCCGTGACCGATCGTGAAGGAAGGGCCGTCCGTTTCGGCGTTGATGTGGGGAGTTGTGAGGCGGCGGAGGTCCGGCGGGCATCTGGGGGCGAGTCGTAGGTGTCGTCGGAGTGTTGACGGGTCTTGGAGACGGGCAGAGCTGGCAGGGGGCCTGTGGGAGGTGGTCTGGCAGTGCGCGGGACGGTGGATGTCATGGTGGCCGACGCCATCAGCCGTGCTCGATTCGCTCCGATGCACGTATCCGACGCTCTGTGCGATGGGGATTAATGCGTCGTGAGGCGCGCCGCGTAGTCGCAGCTGACGGATCCAGCGATTGTCGCTGCCATGCGGAGCGCCGAATGCGCGCGTCTGTCTGGTCGCCGCTGCCGTCGTCGTCGTCGTCGTCGCGGAGGGAGAAGGGCGCTGTGTGCCAGCCGGCTTGCTGTCGAAGCAGATGTTGGCGGGATATGGAAGCAGGTATGCAAGCAGGTATGGAAGCAGATATGATGCGCCGTAGCACAATGCCGGGGCCGAGACACAAGTGCAGACAGATGCCTGCGCGAGAGATTGCGCACGGAGCAGTATGGGATGGATATGCCGGCGGGGAGGATTGCGTGGAGTAGAGGTACCTATTGCTCGCCCAGCTCTGACACGTGAATGTACCTCTGACACTGTTACATGTGCTTGTGGTGCATGCATGTGCCCATTGCCCATATGCTCGCGCCTCGCTGCCACAACTTACACCACAACGACCGCTTGACCCTTTCGCAGTAGTTCTGTGAAGCGCACGAGCTAAAGAGCTTTTACTAAAGCATGCTAGCCAAATTTCTCATGCACATACCCCTGAAGAAAAGCTATCAAGCCCACCCGGCACCGTCTTTTCCTGGGACCTAATATCTGGCCAGTGAGTCGAACGGGCTCGCGATCAAAAGATAGGCCCGAAGTGGCGACATATATGAATCGTTCTGTTCGAACACCTTTTCTGATAGCCATCGAGATTGATCGTGCTGTGGCATATTCTAACCACTCCACGTTCTTGTAACACTACTCACGAGCCGCCGTTCACGTAGAGATCCGCATGCAGGTAGGGGTGTCAAACTGTTAGTAACGCATATTGTTAGTAACGTTAGCAACACTGTTAGTGACTGTAGATATAGAGGTGTCGCTATTACTAAATATAGGGCTACAAGACCCTAACCTAATAAGGAAGCTTACGTCTATTAGACTAGCTAATAGTAGGTACTATACTAGATAGTAAAGAAGATATAGATATAGACTAATATATAGACTATTCTTACTATAGATATACTTAATTAAGCTTAACTAGAGCGTAGCGCTTTAAGCACTTATCTATATACTTCTATATCTATATAGTTACTATATATTTCTAGCTATTACTACTCTTATAATAGTTACTATAATAGTAGTAAGTAAGTTACTAGAGGGTCGTAGAAGCTAGAAGCCTAGCTATTTATAGGCTTAAAGAATACTAAGTACTATAAGGATTAACTTACTAGAGTTAGAAGTACTATATTAGTAAAGATATTATCGTAATCGATAGTATCCTATTCCTTATACTCTATCTCTTACTTACTACTAACTAGTACTAGTACTAGTACTATAGATATTAAATAGCTCTTCGAGGTTAGCTTTATATAGATACTAAGAGTCGGTTAGAGATAGGTAGTAGTCCTTTATTACTATCTCTTCGAATACTAAGAGTATATCTAATTTAGTCTTATAGATCTTCTTCTTAATTACTAGCTATTACTACTATATTTCTCGTAGCTTCGCTTTACGTTATCTTTATATAACCTCTTCTATAGGCCTTCTTCTTAAGGCGTAGCTATCTATATAGATATAGGTATAGTCGTTAGTATAAGTAGCTAATAGCTTTAAGTAATAGTTGTTCTATATAAAGTTTATACTACTAAATACTCGCTTAGAGGTTACTAAATTAGTAGATATCCTATATAGGCGTAGTATAACCTCTACTATAATAGGGGCCTTAGCTACCTTACGAGATATATAGTCCTAATAAGTAGTAATATTACTATACTCTCGATAGCGATTAAGCTTATTACTAATACTATAGAAGCGTACGATTAATTCTCAAAATTCGATAAATTCGTTATTAAATTAGAGATAGTAGTTATAACTCGAAGGGTCGCTTTCTTCGTATATAAAATAGCGCTTAAAGAAGGCAATACGAGAGGCTTCTTTATAGTTACTAAAGTCTTAAGAAACCGCTAGATTATCGATATTAAGTAAGTATATAGTATAGTAAATAGGTTAAGTCTACTTTAAGAAGCGTAGATTAAATAGTAATAGTAGGTTACTCTCGTAAAGTAGATATAACTACTAGATCGAGCGCTATAGTTACTACTAGCGAGATATAATATTACTAACTTAAGAGATATTACTACTACTAATTAAGTACGCTTTATTAATAAGCTAAAGTAGAGTATAGACGTTCTATACTCGGCTCTAGAATTAAGTAGAGTTAAACTTAGTTAATAGTATTAAATACTATAGTAGTATCCTTTACGAGCCTACTATTAGATCTATAGAAGAGTCGTTTTACTATTATCCTTATATACTCTTAAAGAACACTCGTTACTACGAATAGGCTATATACTATAGTATAATATAAACCCTAGCGAGTAAGATAGGCGATAGTAAAGGCTCTTAGTATTATATTATTATCCTTAGTAAAGACCTTTAAAGTTTAGAATATTCTAACTCTTCTTCGATCTTTTAAATATAGTAAGTATATATCTAGTAGTATATAGTATATTAGTATAATAAGGTAGATACGACTTCTTATTATAGTTAGCCTAATTACTTATAAATAGCTAAATACCGTACAAGTCGTAGAAGACATAGATTATATACTTAGTAAGTAGATTCTTAGCGAGTCGATTATATATAGCTCTTATAGTTAAATAGATATCGGCTTAGAGACTATTCTAGTAAATAAGGTTACTATTAACGAAGGATAGTATTTAATTAGTTACTTATCTTACGAGGTTTATAGTATTAGTATTAGAGTCCTTTATATTAAGTAACTAGTAGAAGAATAAGCTAGAGGATATATTTACTAATAGGTTATAGAAGCGAGTACTACTACGACTTTTACTCTTATTAGTACTAAAGTTAAGGTCTTATTATATATTAAATATAGCGTATACGTCCTTCTCGAGGCTCTCGCGGATTTAAGGAATATATTCTATAACCTTCTCGTAACCTAGTAGATTATAGTTAGCGTTAAACTTATAGAAGACTTCCTTCTACTCTAGAATCTAGATAATATCTAGTATCGACTTTATTAAATAGCCTACTACTATATAATAAGGCCTTTATAATAGTAAGATCTTGCTCTACTTTTAGCTTAGTATATAAGAAATTAAGCCTCTACTACTTCGCTAGCGGCGACTCGACGTTGTTTAGATAAGATCTATTATAGTCCTAAAATAGCTAATATTTCTATAGAGACCTCTATTTATACTCTAGGTTATTCTCTAGTACTATACTTTTACTTAACTAATACTAGATATAGTAGACAAACTTGCCTTTATTATTAATCTCGACTAGGTAGAAGTTAAGGTTATCTAGATATAGTAGAGGTACTATCCTATAAAAGTTAGAATTTTAGGATTTATAGAATTACTAGAAATATAGAAAATAGAGGATCTAATAGCTTAAATTAGTAGAAAAATAGCAAATAATACTCTCTTTATTAGTTCTATCGAATTCTCAAGTTTCGCTTTAATTAGATAACTTTAGTATAAATACCTATCTAATCCTATAGTTACTAGATAACTATAAGTATAGTAGTATCCCTAGTAATAATCTCTTAGTAGACCTATAGAAGCACTTCTATACTTAATCGTTACTAATTTAAGCTTATTCGGATTGCAAGAGGTAGATCTATATAGGATACTAGTACTAAGCGTATCTTGAAGGTACTATAGCTATTTACTAGTAATTTACTTACTTCTAGCTACTATAAGGTAGGTTCTATACTAGAGCCTTAGGCACTAAATACTAACATTAATAGTTATTAACTGTTCCTATATTAGTAATAACACTATTAGCCGACCAAGTGTTACTAACGACACCCCTATATATAGGATTAGCCTCCCTTTCATTTACCCTAGCCTCGTGTAGCTCCGCCTATCCCGCCGACCTCCCGGCATACGGACAGGCTAGCGGAGGATGTTAGTCGCTATAGCAAGTAGTATGCTAGTATAAGCGTAGGATCGTGACTTGGGCTCTATCGGCTATGCCTACGCGCTTCTACTATGACTATAGCGCCGAGTGGTATACATAAAAGCGGACGTGGTAGACGGAAAGATTAGCGGAAGAAACCTAATTAAAACCTAATTTCTTATTTCGGTTAGCGGGAAGGGGCTTACCGCTATAGCTACTATACTACTATACCGGTCGTCCTTACTATATCGACAATTATAACCACTTACTATATCGACAATTATAACTACTTATTAAACTAGGTAGCGAAGCAAGTCCCGAGTTTTAACAATGGCGAGCTATCCAATAACCCTTATCGAGAAGATTAGTAAGATCGCGAATAATGCGGAGTACTTCGAGCGATTCGAACTTCTATATTAACTAGTTTTCGAACCGGGTACATAACTAACGAGATCCGCCGAATCCGACTTACTACAATTTATAGAAGGAGTTCGCGAACCCTATAATACATTCGGAGCTTTAGCCCAAGAGGTAGAAGACGAACTCGTTTAGATTAGAAAAGAAGCCGAAGAGGAGCTAGTTAAGGACCTAGAAGCGTAACTAGATACGCAACTACATAACAAACTAGTTAGTAAGAGTAGAGGCAGTATACAATATAAGCTAATACCGTAGGCTAAGGCTAAAGGGAAAGATAGCGAATAGAGAGAAGGCATTAAGAAGGTAGTAAATAAGAAAAGAGTAATCTAACGGATTGGCTAACTAGTTAGGATTAATTCTTTCGACTCACGGATACCCTTTCTACGAAGTACTACTAGCCATGCCAATCTGTACCGTTCTATCCGCAAACCGACAACGATGGCTATACGTATATCCGCGATCTCCGAGGAGTCGATCTCTCGAAGTATAAATCTAAGAAAGCACGTTCGATCGAGTATGACTTTGTTATAAGGCTAATAACTAGTTAGCTTATTAGTATGTAAAGAGGTAATCTAACTAGTTTCTAGTATTAGTACTCTAGAACTCGAGTATTGAACAAAGAAGGCAAGCAAGATATGTATAGGAAATAGTTAACATCTATCCTATTCTTCGGCGACAAGATCCCTACTTAGCGCTAGAAGTAGAGATGCGGCGGTATTAAACGATGCCAATATATGGATAGCGAACTAGCTTCTAAGCCGCATACCGACGTTCCTACGCAATACTAGCTTAACTACTTGGATACGCTAATTACCTACGATCCAAGCGAGCTATCGCCTCGAAGGCAAAAGGCATTTAGGTATATACCTAGCTACTAAACCGGTTAGCGACGTATCTTGCTAACTAGTTAGTACCCTCTATACTATTACCCAACAATGGGACCTCCCCTAGAGCTATAGCCCGAAACATCGAGACTATAGTTTGGAACTACGGTCTTGGTAGGTTCGTATAGTTCCCCCTTAGGCAACTAGGTAGCTAACTAGTTAGCCTGTTTACGGAACTGCTAGCTATCTTATATACTATAAGAACTATACGGCACAACCTAGTCGTTAGCGACAAGAGGTACACTTCTACGCAAACATCCCTCCCTATAAAGGAGACTAGATGGATATGGATCTAGTTTACTAACTACTTAACGACCGACGTGCTACCTTTGTTCGAAAAGACTACAAGAGTACTTGCAATCATTACTAGCTAGATACTACTAAGCTAGACGAGTATCGTAAGTCCTATTACCCCTAGTTATCGAACTAGCTTATTAACTAGTTAGCAATCGTCTACCCCTAGGCTCTAAACGGTTACGCCAAGCTCAAACTAGTTCCATGCGAGGTCGTCTTCCATCTTATTCTTCCAAAGGATCTAAAACAGTATCCTTACTAGTTCTTTACTTCGGTTAGGACTTATATACACCTACCGCCACAAGCGACGAAGGTAGAGACTAAATATATTACCGAGCTAACCGAACTCATCGAACGGACTAAGGACGATAGCTTAACACCAAGTAAGTCGTTACCTAACTAGTTAGGTACCTAGCTTACTATACATCTAGCCAAGTTCAAAGGATCTATAGTATTTCAAGAGTAGCTAAAGTTAAAGGGCTATGAGACTGTCGAACAACTATTACCTACCTTCGCAAACCGGTTATATATCCGGAATCTTATCAAGTATTAGCATCAGATATAGCACCCGAAGGGGGCGCACTTCGCTAGTATATAGCTCGAGATGGAATAGGAGAAGCGATTGCCTATAAAGGATGTATGTGCCTATTAATAACCGGTTAGCTAGCTAGTTCGCTAACTAGCTAGCGATACATTCGCGAGATGTGGGATCTCCCCGAGACTAGACCTAGAGTTATTTGCTTTAACGATAAGCAAGCGGAAGTACTACTACGGCAAACCTTATTCGAGATCGATATGTCGTATAAGCGCCTTCTTCGACACGATGTAAAAGAAGTGACCTTTGCCTACTATACTCTAGGGAGCCGGCGGCGTAAGTAACAACCTAACCGGTTAGTAAATCAGCTAGCTAACTAGCTCTAGTCCGAACTCTTAGGCGTACGTACCTCTCCCGAGAAAATACAGAAGCATACTTCGAGATGTTTCTTCGTTTCTTTAATTAGATCGAAGCTGTTAGTACGTAGGAAGGAAGTTATCTAGCTAGTTAGCTAATTCGTTAGGTCGCCGAAAGGTGCGTTAGGCCTATTAGTAAGAGAATACGAGCGCCTCCTATCGAAGCTAAGTTCGGAATCCCGAGTATGGTTTTCGCGTAGTATCTATGGATATAGGTACTACGTAGCTAAAGGGTAAGTAGCTATATTACTAGCTTTGTAACTAGCTTAACAACTAGTTAGGCTTCGGCTAGTATCTCTAACGGATCGATCTACAAGACAATAGTAACGACTAGGAGTAGCATCTTAGTAAATGCCTTGCATTCTGCCAAGAGTATATTAAGCGATCTATCGAACAAGTTGTCGGACTAGTTATTAAACCGGGTTCGATTAGTAGTACTATAATGTCTATCATGACTGCATAGGACGAGACGGAGTACTTCGAAATACTAAGCGAGGTTGCTAGTGAGTTAAGAAGCTAATAAGCTAACCGGTTAGCGAGATTTTGCACTAACTAGTCTTTATCTAACGTAGCGCATAGTAAAGTCTTTACGGACTAGGCTCGGCATAAGTCTTACGAGCTTATTATAAGAGGGATTTGTCGGTCGCAATCCCGGATCCCCTTCGAATAGCTTGATCTACTCTATTTAAATACGAATACTATCGAGAGTACGTATTAGAAGTCGTACTAGTTAGGAACCTAGTTAAGCCTTCTTGTAGCTATCCGGAAGTAACTCTACCATTTATACATTCTAGGAACTAGTTAGCTAACTAGTTTAGGGGTCGCCTTCTAGATGCCGCGGATATAGCTACTTGGGACGCCGAGAGACTCGGCATTCGTCAAGATGAATCGCTTACTAGCGTATCGAAGTTACTATAGAAGACGATAACGAAAAACAGTCTTGCTTCCTACTAACTAGCAAGATAAGCATTTAGCTAACTAGTTATTATAGGACGTATCCAGACACGCTATGTCGAACGGAATCGCTTAGTCGACGCTGCATTCAACGTTTAGCATCCTAGTAGACGGGGAGGACGCGGAGGACGAGGAAGAAATCGAGCCTCTCGAGGAACTAGTTTTCAAACCCGATCGTACAATATACAAATACCTACGACGATACCAAATCCACCTAAGTAGGATAAAGACTATAAAAACGAGCCTAAACATAGCTATCAAACTAGTTCGATAACTAGCAATAACGAGCTCGAATTGCCAAGCTCTCCTCCCCGACTACCTAGTAGAGCAACTAGTCCGGCAACCCCTCTACTACCTACTTCCTCGATATCGACTATTCCCTCTACGCCTACTCGACTACTACCGGAAAACTAGTAAGCAAACTAGTACTATCGGACATCGGACGGAGGAGCAACTAGTCTAGTAACCCCTTTGCTAGCTAGTTCTTTAATATTAGCTATTCCCTCTACGCCTACTCCTAAAAACTAGCAAGCAGACTAGCAATCTAACGAAGTACCTACGTTTGTTAGCCTAGGCGTACTAATCCGGCCGACGAACCCGAAGTACGTAACCTTGAAACTAGCTGTCTAACTAGTTAACTTACTAGGGTCTTAGCTAGCCAAGGTAGAACAAGCGGTAGTATACGTCGTATATATATATAAGGCAAAAGTAGTAACTAGCTAGGAAGCTAACTAGCTAACTAGACTAGAAGAGACTGCTAAATAGCGCTCTCGCCGTCGAGATCTTGATCTTCGAGAACGGGAGCTTAAACTAAGAGAGCGAGAGTAGCGTCTTTTTCTGCCTTAGAACTAGTTAGGGAACTAGTTGCCTAACCGAATACCGACCTAACTCTATCCGCTTTAGAACTAGCTAGGGAGCCAGTTGCCTAACCGAGTACCGACCTAACTCTACAATCCCCTACTCTAGTAGGATCTACATACGCCTAGCGGACAACTAGTCAATCAAGTTAGAGAGAATTAGTCTAGGAACTAGCTCGCAAGCTAGTTAGTATATCCGACCTTGGACTAACATATACTTCCTAGACATAGCGGTAACTACTTTACTCCCTAGCTTCAGAACCAGTTCTATAGCCAACCTGGAAGCTCTGTCCAATCTTAGGCACCTCCTATTCTACATCAAAGTTAGCTTAGTAACTAGTTATATAACTAGAACGATCGGAGTACTAGAGTAATAGCTTAGCCTCTACACTCCTCCGCCTATCCGATTCCATTTAACGGACCTCCTCTACACTAGCCTTACTTTCATAACCGGGTTCAGAACCAGTTTCCGAACCCGTATAAAACAGACTACCAAGTAGGTATAGCCGCTATAGATCTAGTAGAGGCTATACTATATCGAGACAATGAACGATAGAGAACTTTATAGACTAGCTAGCGAACGGGGTAATGAACCAAATTGTCTACATTCGACCTATTCGTATACTATATTTCTATGTGGATCCCTTACCTAGAAGTTAAAGTTTAAATAGCCTCTCTTATACGTATAGCCTAACTAGTTAGTATACTAGTTTTTAGGATACTAGAGGCAACTTACTCCGAACACAACATAGCGAGCGACAAGGCTACGAGCGATCCGCGTTAAGTAGTAGCTACTTAGCTCGTTTCCTATCTGGTTTGCTAGTACGAAAACGTGGAAAATGTACTCGAGTATAATCGTAGTAATCGCGGAGACCGACCGCATTAATAACATCGTCCCTAGCCGGTTAGCTAATCGGTTAGAGTACTAGTTAGTATAGACGTACATATCCTGCTCTAACGTAGTACTAGATTGGCTTACTTAATGCTCCGTAAGAAGTTGCCGTGTAGGACTAGATAGGGACAGTTAGCTAGTAAGCCGTCTAGCTAGCTAGTCCGTTATACATACCTTCCTTCGATCGAATAGTTCCTAGATCTAACTAGTTAGATAGGTAGATATGTCTCGGTTAGTAGCAAATTACCTCCTACTTAGTAACCTACGCGTAATTAGTAGGATAGAAAAAGACGCAATACGTTTGTTGTATTACCTAACTCGTCGGCGCTTCGGCCTATGCTATGCCTTCTTGACAGACCTAGCTAGTTAGCTTACTAGTTAACAAACTATATGGAACGTACTTAAGCTTCCTAGTATTCGGGAGTGGTGCCTCGGAAGTAGCCGAATGAATCGGTAGTACGAGACTACCCGAGTTAGCTAGGGCCTCGATTACTATATAGAAGTACTTGCCTACTCGGGTCTACTATAGATAGGACCGGACTAGTTAACTAGTTAGCGAGCTAGTTTAGTGAATATAGCTTTAGTATACTAACCTAGTAGCTCGCTCCGCGCTAGAGAAGTAGTTAGCTAGTTAGTAGTAGAGTTAGTTACGGAACTACTTACGACGTATCGCCTAGCAACATCTAGGCGCTAGCTGTATTACTTTCCCTACTTCCTACGCTACGAGTCGAGGTAGTTAGGTAACCGGTTAGCTAGCTAGATAAGTAAGGAAGTACTTACGTAAGAGCGCTACCTACCTCTCCTCCCTTACTTCTCTCTTCGCTTAAACTATTTCCGAAGTTGGTTAAATAGCCGGTTAGCGAGCTAGGTAAATGAGAGAAGTACTTACGAAGAAGCGCTACCTATATCGCCTCCCTCGCTCCCCTCTTTGTTGAAGCTATAACAGAAAGTAGTTAGCTAACCGACTAGCTAACTAGGTTGATTAGGAGAGTACTTACGTAGGAGTACCGCCTATGTCGCGTCCCTCGCTTCCCGCTTCGTTTAAACTATTCTCGAAGTTAGTTGAAAAGCCGGTTAGTAGGCTAGATGAATTAGAGAAGTACTTACGAAGAAGCGCTACCTATATCGCCTTCCTCGCTTCCCTTTTCGTTCGAGCTATAGTTAGAAGTAGTTAGCTAGCTAGCTCGCTAGCTAGATAAATGAAGCACTTACGAAGGAGCGCTGCCTACGTCGCCTCCCTCGCTTTCCTCTTCGTTCGAGCTATAGTTAGAAGTAGTTAGCTAGCTAGCTCGCTAGCTAGATAAATGAAGCACTTACGAAGGAGCGCTGCCTACGTCGCCCCCCTCGCTCCCCTTTTCGTTCGAGCTATAGCCGGAAGTAGTTAGCTAACTAGGTAGCTAGCTAGCTAGATAAATGAAGCACTTACGAAGGAGCCCTACCCACGTCGGCCCCCTTGCTTCCCTCTTCGTTGGAGCTATAGTTAGATAGTTAGCTAACTAACTAGCTAGCTAGCTAGATAAATGGAGTACTTACGAAGGAGCGCTGCCTACGTCGCCTCCCTTGCTTCCCTCTTCGTTCGAGCTATAATTGGATAGTTAGCTAACTAACTAGCTAGCTAGCTAGATGAATAAAGTACTTACGAAGGAGCGCTGCCTACGTCTCCTCCCTTGCTTCCCTCTTCGTTCGAGCTACAGTGAGAGGTAGTTAGCTAACTAGCTAGCTAACTAGCTAGATAAATGAAGCACTTACGAAGGAGCGCTACCTACGTCTTGTCCCTTACTTCCCTCTCTCCCTTGCTTCCCTCTCCTCTTGCTTCCCTTTTCGTTCGAGCTATAGTAAGAACTAGTTAGCCTACTAACTAGTTAGCTAGATAAATTGGAGAAGTACTTACGAAGAAGCGTTACGTCCGTCGTCTCCTTTACCTTTATCGCTAGGTACAAACTAGTTAGCTAGCGCGCTACATAAGTAGGTCAATACTTACGCTATAGCTACATCTTCCTACTCGATACTACCCTCCTATAGAGGGGATTCACTACTAACTAGTTAGCGGACGCGGTAGCTAGCTATTAGGATATACCTTACGAATTCTTATACTCTCCCTTCGTATCCTTCTTTTGTCCCTCTCGCTCACGACGTAAAAATCGGTAAT
>LFZO01000680.1:0-22487 GCA_001578225.1 Pseudocercospora musae
CTTCTCGCCTACTTTCTTATCGCGTCCGCCCTACTCCTTACTACTACTATAGTTATTAAGGTAGCGCTTCTTCTTTAAACCGCTATAGTCCTCGTTATCTCGCTCTCGTTTCTTACTAGATAGCCTATCTAGCGTCTCGATACGAGCCGCGAGTTATACTAGTTCCTACCTTAGCTCTAGAATAGTATAGTACTTAACGATAGTACTACGTAGCGTAGGCTATAACTTTGCAAGTAGGTAGCGTATACGCTACGCCTCGGTATAGTCGCTTAGCTAATCCTCTAGTACTACGAGTTCGAGGGCAAAGTTCTAAACCGTCTAGTTCTCCTACTAACGCGCTACCTTATACTCGAGGATTACGTCTAGTATACGATTTATAGGATCCCCTATATAGTTAACGTAGAAATCCTTAAAATCTTTATAGATATAAGTACCTAGGTTAGAGGTCTTCGAGATCGTAGTTATTATACTACTTCTTATACGTATCGCCTACGAGGTATATAACCCTATATAGCGTCTTACTATAGTTAGTACAATACGCATTTCCTAATAAAGCAAAGATTAAGGCTAGTTCCCTTAGGAATCTCCTTACCTCCTTAATAGTATTATTCCTAAAGGGTTTTAGCTCCTTTAGTCTAGGCTTACCTATCGTAATATCTATACCTATACTTACTACGCTTAGCGTAGGCGCCTCGCTATATCTTCGCGATAATGTAATACTAAGACTAAGCCGAGAGGGTAGGGTCCTATAGATACTCTCTATAGACCTATCCTTAGAATTACTAGTATCCTAGTCGGACTCTAGCGATACTTAGTAATTAGACCGCTCGACGCTTATACTACGCCTAGTATCCGCTAGTACTAATCCTACGTCGCGCTATATATATAGCCTAGTATTTTTACGCTCTAGCTCTTAGGCTTAGACTTCTTGTTTTAGTAACTTCTACTTAGCTCTCGAGTACGCGATTCGCTCGTTTAACGTAGCCTACTACTCGCTAAAGGTCGTCTAACGTTCCTTATTCCCCTAGGGGCGATCGTTGTCTATAGGTACTATAGTATTACTACCTAACGTAGTCGGCTCGCTTGCGCTTATCGTACGGTATTCTATAGGCCGCTATAGGGATAGACTTATTAGAACTATTAGGGGCTAGGTATATAGTAACGTATAGAATACCTACCTAACCGATAATATAGTAGGTAGTAGAACTAACAAGTATCTCCTAAAAGGATTGCGTAGCGTACTAAGTTAAAAAGGCTATACGAGTTACGTACGCCTAGCGTACGCCCCTAGCGCGCGCCGCTTAGTATACTTAGGGCTTAGTAAGAGACCTTACCTTATCGAGGTCCTTATAACTAGATAAACTATTACTAAGAGTAAGATATTACTAGTCCTACTATAGCTAGCTATTAATATTATTAACTAAGTACTATAGCGGCTCTTTAAATACTAGCTAGATTTTTACTAATAAAGCCGTATTACTCTATAGATATAGATAAGTAGAGCTATAGTCTATAGTTACTAAGTCGCTATATAAGGCTAAGTTAATATCCTTATATATCTACTATAGCCTCTTTAAGAAGCTAGATTTAACTAATCTATATATTTAGAGCTAGAGGAATTTCGTTAGTTAGTACGTATATATCTACTTATAGATATAGTATTACTATAGTAGAAGTCTAATATTCTTCTTTTATATCTTAGTCTATCTCTCCTTATTATTTAAATTCTCTAAATCTATCTCCTCTTCTAGCTCCTCACTAAGGCTACTATCTACTAGGGATTCTATACTATTAGAAGTATTAATATTTTAAAAGAAGTTATCTAAAATTAAAAACTTATAGAGTACTTAAAAGGCTATAATATAGTAATATCTTAAAATTACGAAAAGCGGCTATACTATTGAAATTTTATAAGTATATAATCTAAGATATATATATATAGAAAATATAAAGTACTAGTATCTAAAGAAAAGCGCGATTTACGTTTAAAATAAGGCCCTTAATAGGGAGTAGGTACTTGACTAAGAGAGGCTTAGTATAGTACTAATTACTTGCTAGATAGCCGCTAAGCACTAGCCGATTAGCATTTGCCGCCTTAGGCTTGGAGTAGTAGGTCGTGTTTGCTAGCGATGATGCTACTGCGGCGCCGCAACCATGTCGACCACATGCATGCGTGATGACGGTGATGGTAATGACCATGCCTAGCTAGTGCCACAGACTTCCGGTGACGTACTGTAGTTCCCGTCCTGCGAGTCTCCGTGGGTTCAGCCTCGTCATCTTGCTCCGTCGCCTGCGCCTGCGCCTGCGCCAGCGCCTCAGCAGGCCGACGACTCTCTGGCACATCCTGGCCTGCTGCAGCATTGCGCGAACTGCACTGCACTGCACTGCACCTTGCCGTCGCGCGCTGCACAACTCCTTCACCTTTGCTTCTTCAGCGTTGGATGCTTAACGGCATCGGAATTTGCCACGAGACCGAACGTTCAGCCGGGCGCCACTGTGTGCCGCCCGCAGCCAACAACCGAAACAGCTTCAGCCAAAGCGGCTGTGATTAGCTGAGCGCCGTCTTCGAGGCCTGCCATTCCACGGCCACACTGCCACAGCAGCAGCAGCAGCGGCGGCACGAGTGAGCATATCGTCCTCGCTGCTGCATAAGACTCGTTGACAGCTGGCAGCACATTGTTATTACCATAGGTGCGTCGTCCCGTATTCACAGTCCTTGGCTTCAAAGTGGACCTCAGCAAGCCAGCAAGCCAGCAACAAAATAGAGTACATGCCTCATCTCATGGAGCACTCAGCACTGACCGCGCGCATAGACCTTCCCATCCGTAATATGACGTGCTGAGCCACACATGGCAGCAACAACGCGTGCGACTACCCCATCGACCTTTGCTGCTCTCGAGCGAGCCCCACGTACACCGACGTCCATATCGTCCGGCGCCCGCGCTCCCGCTGTCACGTCCGCCGCCAGCGGCGAGAACCCGAATCTCCTGCGCCCGCACGCCAACGCAGTCGACCGAGCGACAGCGAGTCTCTCGCCGCCCAAGTCAGACAAGGCGCACCAATCGCCATCGCCGCGATCCACGCCATTGCCATTGCCATTGCCATTGCCGCTCACCGGTGCCGCGGCGATGGCAGAGTTGAAACGCAGGAAACAGCAGCAACAGAACAACCAGGCAGGTTCGCGCCACACCAGTCCGAATCCGCAGGTGCAGGCGATGCAGTCACTGTTGGGCACTGGTGGAATGAGCAGGCCCGACGATGCGCCTGCGCCAAACAGAATGAGTGAGCCATTTCGGAAAGTCGCCGAAAAGATCAATGTGCCGGAGAACAACGCGCAACCCGATTCCGAGCAAGAAGTCAGCCCGGTCAGTCTGGCTAGTTTTGGATCCACCTTGGAAGGTGCGGGCGGCAACAACAACGCCATGACCGCCACATCAAACGACCAAACTCATGCCCCAGGCCAGTTTGTGGCTGAGCCGGCCCAGATGACCGAAGGCGACTATCAACACAACAACGGCACTCACCTTGCCGTCCAGGACCAGGACAAGCACATGTCTCTGTCCTATCCTGGGCCACCACCACAATCCGAGCAAGGTCAAGATGGAGCAGGACCCTCACGCAGCATGACCTTGCCAGGCTTTGGCCAAGCCAGCCCCAAGTCGCCTGCAGGTCCCAATAAGAGACACAAGTGTCCATACTGCGCAACCGACTTCACGAGGCACCACAATCTCAAAAGTCACTTACTCACCCACAGTCAAGAGAAGCCATATGTCTGCCAAACGTGTCAGGCACGCTTCCGCCGATTACACGACCTGAAACGCCACACCAAACTTCACACTGGAGAACGACCGCACACGTGCGACAAGTGTGGCAGACGATTTGCACGTGGCGACGCGCTTGCGAGACACAATAAAGGTCCAGGTGGCTGTGCGGGACGCAGGGCAAGTTTTGGTGGTGACGATGAGTTTGGCGAGGGAGGCGAAGGCATGGACGGCGTCGAATATCAAGATGACGATGATGGCACTGATGAGCACGGTCAACGCATCGGCGAGCCAAATCGAAAACGCCAGCAGCTGGAAACTCCGCAGGATCCCAACCGGGCAGTGTACCGACAGCACTCGAGCACGTATCCACCTACACCGCGTCAGTTACAACAGCAGCAAGCGGGCAGCATGGGTCCACCGCAGGTTGTTCACCCGGGCGCAGGCAGTGTCACATCGCCTCGTGACATGACCGGGCCACAGGCTTACTACGGGCAAGGCCAGGTTTTTGGAGAACCGACCATGCTGACTTCTTCACCAAAACCATTGTCGCCGGGACAGCCACAAGATCAGCATCGCTTGAGTGTTGGCGATGGCTCTGTACAGCTTGGTCGCAACCGGTCGACCAGCTTGACTACGCAATTCCAACAGCAGCACTTTGGACGTGGCTCGGGTGCTCGGACGCCACCACAGGCCAATGCTCAGTTTCCGCAGGGTGCGCCACATATCAATTTGCCACCCATAGGCACCAGCCAGCCACAGGCTCGTGGCGGCATGCAAGCTGCTGCTACGATGCCTGGTGGTCCAGTACCTCCGATGGATCGGCAGTCGTTCAATCCATCTGCCCAGCATGGTTCGAATGCCGGAAGCTTGTCGAGCCATGGCAGGTCTTCAGGAAGTAGTATGCGCGACTTGGCTGGACAAGACCCCAACGATATCTGGGGCTACATACGTCAGCTGGAGCAGAAATTCAGTAGGATGCAAGACGAGTACGAGCTACGGATTTCGCGGTTGCAGGAAGAGTTGATTTCGCTTAGGGGCCAGGTCAACAACCTCAACGGCAACACCGGAAGCTACAGCAGCGACATGGGAAGGCAAGGGCCTTACCCGTGACTACAAGGTCGCAAGACTACCGACACTAATGTACATTACCCACTACCGTCCAGGACCCCACAGGCTATCGCTCAAGCAACCTTAACGGAGCAGGCCCGGACGGCTCGATACACGGAAACCAATATACCCCATTAAGTTTTGACATCGAAAGGACATGACTGGCGCGCTACTGTCTGCGAGCGACTCGAATTATTGATGTTTGTTTGCGGCGGCTGTACGACTACTACGGGAGGCACAGCGAGGAGTAGAGGCAATGGGGTTCGGAGGGTATTTCTGCTTGCTCCAAAAGGAAGCTCGCCCACGTCGCATTTTGGATTTTGGATTCCCCCTTCGTTCGCTATTGAGCTCATCACTGTATTTAGAGGAGAGAAAGAGAGCACAGATTGGCAAATCTGCGAGGGCGGCTCTCAAACGTGGAACGGGTTGATAGATGGCATGTTACGAGTGCGAGACGTGATGTTCCCTTGGTATTGTTCGCCCATGACAAAGCGTTGCTCCTTTGATGCTCATAGGCTGGCTAACGAACAGCTGCGACGTGGGTGTGAGATGGCATGCATGTCAGCTCCAGCAGAGCTTCGACGACAGATGCCTTTCTTGCGCGGACCACCGTACGTTGAAGAGAAGACCTTCGCCTTGGCCCATACCCATCGTGACAGTAGCGAGCATGTCGACGCTGATGACGAGGCTGAGCCTGGAATGGGCAGATGGCCATGGCGGTGGCGCTCTCCGCAATCTGCAGCTGCATGGGCTCCAAACGCTAAAGAATGGTTCGATCTTTTTTTATTGATCCGCAGCCAATTCGAGACGGCCCATTTCTATTCCTCCTCCCCTCCACGACACTCTTACTACTACTGCTGCAATCCGATACCAGATGCACAGATCCAGAAGGCGGCGCGACGAATTTGGCAGGAGGAAGGATTATTGTTAGCAAAAGGGTTGTGCTGCGAGTGCGAGGCACAAGCTTCCACTAGTTCTAGTCCTGCCTCTGCGCTGGAATACAGGCTACTCGGACTGGACCAGGCCTCGACAATGCCTGCACAAACAATGAGTGCAAACCATAGCAATGGGGCCAATGGGCTGCATGTAAATGGTGGTGGTGGTGATATACGGCACGGGCGAGCAACGTCTCCGGCTAGAGATTCGCATTGCCAGATTTCCTTCGATGACCTTCCTTCTCCCAAAGTAAATGGCCATAAACGAATACCAATGCATCAGCGAAAAGAGTCCAACCCGCTCGCACCGCCCTTTATAGTCTCCGCGCCCGGCAAGACTATCGTATACGGCGAACATGCAGTCGTGCATGGGAAAGCAGCCATAGCGGCAGCCATCTCGCTGCGCTCATACCTCCTCTGTACAACACTCTCGAAATCGCAACGAACGATATCGCTGAGATTTACGGACATTGGGCTAGACCATACGTGGAATATCAAGACGTTGCCGTGGGAAGAATTCGCGCCGAGGAAGAAGAAATACTATGACTTGGTCACGACACTGGACAAAGAGCTGGTGGAAGCGATGAAGCCGTACATCGATCCTGTGAGTCCAGATGTCGCACCGGACAAGAGAAAGGTACATCATGCAGCAGCGAGCGCGTTTCTGTATCTATTCATGTCGCTTGGATCAGAGCATTCGCCCGGCTGTGTATACGCGATGCGATCGGCGATACCCATAGGAGCAGGACTAGGAAGCAGTGCGAGTGTGAGTGTTTGCATCGCAGCAGCACTACTGATCCAATGTCGAGCACTATCCGGACCACATCCGGACCAACAGAGTGAGGAGGCGGAAAAGCAGCTCGAACGCATAAACAGATGGGCTTTCGTGGGCGAATTGCTCATCCACGGAAACCCAAGCGGCGTCGACAATACAGTAGCAACAAACGGCCACGCAGTCCTCTTCCAGCGAAAAGATTACAGCAAACCACCTTCAGTGTCCGTCTTACGAGACTTCCCCGAACTTCCTCTACTCATCATCGATACCTGCCAGCCAAAGTCGACTGCTGCCGAAGTTGCCAAAGTGCAGCAGCTCAAGTCCTTACACCCGCTGGTGGTCGACAACATCCTCACCGCCATTGACGCAATCACAAGATCCGTATACGAACGCATTACGAGCGACGACTTCGATCCCCACGCCAACGAAAGCATCGCACATCTGGGTGAGCTCATGAGCATCAATCACGGCTTACTCACCAGCCTCGGCGTCTCACATCCTCGTCTCGAACGATTACGATATCTGGTCGATCAAGCGGGCGTCGGCTGGACCAAGCTGACCGGCGCCGGCGGAGGTGGATGTGCGATCACATTGCTCAAGCCAGCCGAGGAGAAGAATGCCCATGGTGACTTGAATGGCGAGGCTGCACCCACGCTGACCCCGATGGAGGGGCTCGACGCCGGATTGAAGTCGGAAGGCTTCATCAAGTATACCACAACTCTTGGCGGTGATGGTGTTGGCGTGCTTTATCCTGCTGTGATCAACGATGCTGAGATCGATCAGGACATGTTCTTGACGGCAGATGGCAGGGAGGAACTGGGTGAGTTGGTGGACCCTGTGGATGATAGGGATGCTTGGAAATATTGGAGGCCGTGAGCAGGAAAGGTACCTACCTATTCTAGCAGCTTGTTTTCGCCAAATGCGATACGATAATTCTTCGAGTGAGAGGGCTTGCCTCATTCCATTCTAGCATGTATTCTACTGGACGCGTCGCCCAGGCTTGGGATACCCAATAGCTCATGAGCCTCTCTACTCCATGAACGCCGCCGGCCCGAGGGCAGCATGGCGCGAGCATTGCTGAGCTAGATAGAGTGGATCTGGAAAGCAATAGGATGGCGTCGCATTGAGACCGCCGGCAGTCAGGCGCGCCGGCCTCGCCGCGAGTATCACGATGCTCTGTGACGGCACTTCCCCACCTCGCGGAGTCGCGATCCGGAGGACAAGCTGGTGGCAGTGCCATGGACAATACCTCTTCCTGAACTCACCGAAAGTACCATTTGTGCTATCGACACCACATCGCCGGCCCGGTCGACAAGCTTGAATTCGCTGGGCTTCGCGACATATCTGCGCAGTTGGGTGAGCAACATCCGCTCCGATACTCCTCCACGCGGCGGCACTGCTCGAGCCCATCACAGCTCCCTGGGTAAGGGAGATGAGCTCGCCGTCCACAAGTAAAGAAAGGTGGAACCTTGTTCATGAGCGGAACAACGGCGGCTTGCGGGGTTGAAGCTCGTAGCGGAGGCATTTGGCGCATCAGCGTGTACTCTGGAGCTCTGAGAAATGTACGATCTGGACGAAGGCGGTCAGCTGGTAACGATCGTTCCTCGGGTACCTCTGCTGTCGATGGCACTATCCCTTTTCTCTGGAAGGATACATTGGCTACGTACTGCCAGCGACGTTCGCAGACATACTCGTTGCCTGCCATGCTTTGACGCTGAGTGTGCTGCGCGCGGAACAACTCGCGATCACCTCTTCCGACTCATTTCGTGTACACATCGGACACCTGGATACCAACACCGGGAGAGGAGCTCCTCTATTGCTTGCTACTGCCTGTGATTGCACATCGAAAGAATCATGCGATCCAGCATGGTCTGAAACTCGTCCCATAGCAATGCTGATGTACAAGTGACGTCGGAAGCACTGCCCGGTCTGCGAGCGGAAAGCATGTGCGACTTCACACCATATCGGGAAAGAAAAAGATAGCAACCGTCACAATCCAATCACGACGACTATCATGCACTGCATCTATGGCTGACTTCATCGTGTTCGCGACTGCATAGCTATGGAGTAATTCGATCTAGTCAATCGAGACACTATGGGGTAATACAATCTAACCAACAAGCGCAGGGCGTAAGTTAAAGGGTAAACAATTGCAAGTTATAGGGTAATGCAGTATATCCTATAGGGTAATGCAATCCTGGATACCTGCGGCATACCGGAGCACGAAATCCAGCCGGAACTTTGCGAAAATTTCTCGAGCTTTCAAGCCCGCTCGGTTTGCTGTTCCTGACTAGGTCATGCATCCCACTTGCACACACACCAAAAGCGCCTTACTCTCGAAAGCCCAATAATGCATCTGGTACACTGTCGTCAGCGTTTCTCATCTCTACTATGCTGCTGACAGGGGTTGCGCTTATAGCGGCATAGTGGGAACGAAAATACCTCGAAACCTTGCTCGTACTACTTTTTGCTACCGGAGTCATGCCATTCAACCGTGGGCACTGCTGGATGACTGGTATGGATATGGCTGAAGCTTCCTTCACGTATCCGAACGCTCAGGTGTTGTTCATCGTTTGGTGCTAGAGATAAGTATCTGCTACTTCTTCACGCCTCTGATCTATCGAATTGAATTGAATTTTCTTCTCATACCAACCTACTGTATAATTCCCAATACACATCGTCGACTCCTGTCATCAACCAAGCAATTGTCCACACAACACAAAAAATCCAATGGCAATCGGAGCAAAGACCTCCCACCGCACCCGCTACGAAAAGAAACCGTGGCGGAAAACTCCTCTTGTAGAAAGCACAAAACTCTCCGAAGCAGCAGGATGGTAAGGAACCACCACTCCTCTCCACTCCTTCCCCTACTACAAACACACAAAAAAATGAAAACGCACGCCCGCGATGGCTAAATTGAAGAAGCAGAATCTTTCTCAAACTCGAGAACCTCCAACCAAGCGGTTCCTTCAAATCCCGCGGTCTAGGAAACCTCGTCCTCAAAGCCTTCTCCTCCTCCCCAACCCCGGAAAAACTCCACATCTTCTCCTCCTCCGGCGGAAACGCCGGTCTGGGAGCCGTGTACGCCGCAAACTTCGTCGCACGTCCCTCCACCGTCTGCGTCCCCATGTCCACCAAACCTCACATGATCGAGAAGATCAAAGCAGCAGGCGCGACCGAAGTCATCCAACACGGACCCACGCTCCACGCCGCGGATGTTTTTCTGAAAGAAGTCATCATGCCCGCGGCACGGGAACGTGGGGAGGTGCCGGTGTATGTCAACCCGTTCGATCATCCGGATATCTGGGAAGGCCATTCGAGTCTGGTGGATGAGATTGATGAGCAGATGGCGGAAATCGGGGAAGGTGCTCCGGATTTTTTGGTGTGTAGTGTTGGGGGAGGGGGGCTTTTTAATGGGATTTCCGAGGGGATTTCGAGACGGAAAGGTGGTGGTAGAGGTTGGGATCGGACGCAATGTGTGTGTGTGGAAACGGAAGGGGCGGATTCTTTGGCGCAGAGTCTGGCTCGGGGAGAGAATTGTACGTTGAAGGGCATTACGAGTATTGCGACGAGTCTGGGCGTGGTGAGGGTTAGTGATCGGACTTTTGATCTTGTGAGGGAGGGACGGGAGATGGGGAAGGTGAAGAATGTCGTTTTGTCTGATGCTGAGGCTGCGATGGGGTGTTGGAGGTTGGCTGAAGATGAGAGGATTCTGGTCGAGGCGGCTTGCGGGGTGAATGTTGCTTTGTGTTATGGGAACCGTTTGAAGAAGGCTCTGGGAAGGGCGGTGCGTCCGGATGAGAAGGTTGTGCTTGTGATTTGTGGTGGTTCGAATGTTTCGACGAGTATTGTTGAGAGTTGGAAGGAGGAGTATGCTCAGGTGCTGGAGACGACTATCTATTGACCACGACTGTTGTGTTTCATGATTCACGATTCGAAGGGTATTTTTGGCCGCTGTTCTTCTCATGTTCTTCTTCATGCTCGTGGATCATATCTATTCGAGCCATTGTTTTAGTGTACTTTCGAATGAACGTCTTCACATTGATGATCCTGTTACTTGTCGCTATTGCTTCGTCCGATGTGTGTTTCACAGGCGGAAGCTGCGCTAACTTCAGTGAGTACTGGGAGTGATGTTGATGGGAGAGAGAAGCGGAGGGAGGGAGGAACAAGGGGGTTGGCCTCGCGGCTTGGCGTTCACCTGTACTGTACTTGGGAACAAAACCTGAGACTCTTCTCGTTATCTCCAATCGATCACTACAATCATTGATTGGCGATCCATTCCGTTCATCTCGCTATCGAAACATGCGTAGTGTCTCTGCGAATGAGCCTAGCAATGTCGAATCGATCACGGATGGATAAACAGCAGGGATCTGGTGAGATTGGTGATAGAAAATGGCTGCCCAAGTGACGAATCACGCAGACGCAGTGACCCTGGAAGAGCTGGAAACCGAATGAACGGAGTCAGGCGAGGAGGCACATGTCCAAAAATAATGCCCTTTGAATGGAATTCATGTGCGGATTGCTCCTTAGGCTGCCCGCGATGTCGCAGCACTTGAGTCCTCTTATGCTCCACGAGCCAGTACTCAGCTCGAAGCCAGCACTGCGACCTTCAACGAGCGTGGGAATGGAGAATACGGGTTTATATGCTATGGATCCTTCACTGCTTGGCTCAGTCTTGGATGAGTAGGTCTATCTTATGTCCAAGGATAGTCCGTTTGAGCTGATTGTGCATGCGTCAGCGCTTGGTCCACGCGTGGGATCAGTTCATCAAAGGCGCTATTGCTCGTGCTTGTTTCTTTTGCCAGGCTCAAATCTATACATCGTTGTGACTACAAACCATTACGAACATTGAGAGGCCAAGAATAGGACCACATTTCTGCCGTGGCATTGAACTGCTACCTGCCTACTATAGCATCCCATATTGAGCGGTTTGAAACTACTGATCTCGGCGCACGTGGCCATCTAGGCGTGTATAGATCCGCTGGGGACGCTATCAATCCATCGAACCGGCAATACAAGATGCCAGCCGGCCGGCCTTCGGCCTATAAGATCGAAATTCGCTCTTCGCGACATCTCAAGGAAGTCTCATGCAAGAGACAGCATGATTGCGACTACGATCTTACTGTCCTCGCTGGCATGTGCTGGACTCAGCGTCGCCCAGTCTGAGACCGCGCCACCACCTAGCGATACATATGGTGGCAAACTTGATGTAACTGGTGCATTCGAGAGGACTATCTACGAGGAAGTCCGAATATAAGTAGTGCGGCAGTTACAGCCTCAGGCATTAGGCACGTGATAGAGACACACATACTACACTTCAAGTCACCCCCTTATCGCGTACATATAGCCGAACAAAAGCAAATAGAAGGGGCATTAAATAGACTAGTAGTTAAACTAAACAATATATATCCTCTTTCTAACCGGACTAATACTTAGTAGTAGGCTAAGCGGCGTTTTGAATAGCGCTCTTATAGTCTATAAGGTTTAACTATTTAATAAAGCGACTATGCTTAAGCTTATTAAGTAGCTTAGTAAACCTATTAGTAATCTAATTATAAGTACTAATCTAGGTAACGATAACTATACTATTAGCGATCTTCTCTCGGATATAGTATACCCTAGTATCTATATACTTAGTATAGCTATTAGTCGTAGACTTAGTAATAGTAATCGCTAACTAATTATCCTCGTATAAGGTAATAGGCTTAATAGTACCCTTGTACCCTATTTCTTTTAATATACGTATAAGGGGTATAGCTTCCTTAGTAGTAGTAGTAAGCTAAATATACTCTACCTCTATAGATAATAAAGTAACTAAGGTCTAGTAACCTAACTTGTATAGAAGTAGTCTACTAGCTAGTATAAAATAGAAGCCTCTAGTAGAGTAGCGAATAATTAGATCGTTAGCCTATAAGGCATCGTAGTAGCTAGTAAGATTAAGCTTATCGCTCTATATTCCCTAGAAGCGTATATCGTAGTTAAGAGTACTAACAAGGTATTCAATTAACTATAGTAAGGCGTAATAGTATTCCTTAGTTAGATTAGTAATAAATCGAGATAACAAGTCGGTAGTATAGTAGGTATCTAGTCGAGTAATTATTACTAGCTATAAAGCTTTACTAATACCTTCTTAATACTTCGTCTTAAAGGTAGCGTTAGCTATATAGTCCTTAGGGACACGCTAAATAGTAGTCTTAATATAGCGTAGAGCTATTAGAGTCGTAGGTACTATACGGCCCTTTATTCTATACTTCTCGGCAAGTCGACCTAGGTAGGTATCCTATACTATATAGATAGTACGGTCCTTACGATTGCGAATAATACGTATATCGAGATAATAGTAGAGGTTACTAAGCTCTCGTATATAGAAGCGATCCTTTAGTAACTAAGCGACTACCTATAAAGTAGCTATAGAGTATATAATAATAATTATATTATCTATATAGATAACGATAATTGAGCTACTAACCGTATATTTGAATACATATACGTCGCTTATTATAGGAATGAAATCTAGGCTCTTTAAGTACTTATAGAGCTCTTTGTACTATAGTATAGGTAACTACTTTAGTCTATATAGTACTTTTAGTAGTAGGTAGACTATGCCCTTACTACTACGGTTCTTAAAGCCGTATAGCTACTCAACGTAGATCTTGTACTTATTACTAATAGTAGTATTTAAGAAAGTAGTTAGAATATTAAACTACTAAGCCTCTAGGTTATAGTAAGCAATAAGAGCAAATAGAGCTCGTAGCGTAGATAGCTTAGCGACTATAGTATAGGTCTCGTTATAGTCTTGTCCCTTAACCTAAGTAAACCCCTTAATAACCTAGCGAGCCTTAAAGCGACTAACCTTACTATTAGTATTACGCTTAATAGTAAAGACCTATCTACTATAGATAACCTTACGGCCTTTAGGCACTTCTAGCCTTAGAATATAGATCTAGGTAGTATTGTCTATTAATGACTTGTATTTAGCCTTATAGGCTTCCTACTATTATAGCTAATATAGTAACTCCTTAGCTTCCTTGTAGCTCTTTAGAATTGGAATAGGATCGTCGTTCTACTTAGCAATGTAGTAGGTAGCTATAAAGCCCTTTATATAGGCGATAGGTATATTAGATAGGTTACGGGCATACTAATCCTTCTTAGTACTTGCAAGGTATCTACGTAGTAGATCTCGAGCGGACTTCTTACTACGGGTTAATTAGGTACTACGAGTACTAATACTATTAGGTCGCTTAAATTCTAGTAACTAGCTAGGCTTACCCTTCTTAGTATTTAGATTAAAGGTAGCTAGCTCTTCTTTAGTAGACTAGAAGCCTTCTTTATTACTTAACGGCTAGACTCCTAGTATATTATCTTCGATTAGTAGTAGATTAATAATATTATCTACTAGTAGTATCTCAAGCTCTTCTATAGGTCCCTCTTACTAAGGTTAGAGCTATTAAACAATACTAGGTATAGGTATCGGAGTATCGCTTATTATTACATTAAATAGTATAGGCATAACTAATTTAATAGTTATAAACTCGCTCTCGGAAGGGTCGTTAGGATTAGTGTATAGCTATATACCTTCTAGTAGTAGTAGCTTAGATATTGAGTCCGATTTCAACTTGGATTTTAACTCCGATTTTCACTTAGATTCTAACTTAAGAAACTAGACATCCTTCGAAGCAATTACCTTACACTTATTAGGTAGGTAGATTATGTACTTACTAGAGTCTATAGAGTCCTTAGTATACCTAACAAACTTACTAACCTTACTATAGGTATTAAACTTCTTACTACAAGTAATACTATAGTCGTATATAATAGTTATATAACTATAGGCACGTAGGTACTATAAGCGAGGATACTTTTAAGACTAGTTAAGCTCCTTAGTAATAACTATATATAGACTATCTCTACTATTAACCTAGGTAGGGGTAATATTTAGGATATAAGTAGCTATACTAACTATATATAGCTATAGAGCCTTTAGAAGGTTTACCTATAGTATTATCTTCCGAGCTATTATATAGACAATATAGTTACTAACCTTAGTAAGACTATTTTGCGTAGATAAATATAGAGCGGTAACCTATAGTATAATACTATTATTACGAGCCTACTCTAGTAGACTATTACCTCCGTATTTACCCCCTCTATCGAGGCGGTATATAGGAATAGCGTAGCTAGTCTAAGTATAAACATATATACGATAATACTTAATAGCTAGTACTATACCTATCTTTAGGATACTAGGGTATTTATAGCGATAAGCTAACTTAGTATAGGTAAAGAGCGTAAAGTAGCGCTCTTAGAGTAGGCTAGGGTTAGTAATATAGACTATATCTATACTAACAATGTAGTAGATCGTAGAAGGTCGTAACTATAGTAGTCGATTATACTCTTTATATACTATTAATAAGCGATAGGCAATATAGTTACGGAAGGTCTTCTTTTTATCTCTAAGGATTACGATATATCTATTAGCTTCTAGCTATAGTAACTTGCTATAGTGAATGTAACTATACCGTAGGTACTAGTTATTTATAGTACCTACTAGTACCCCCTTCTTCGATAGAAGGGTAATAGCCGCCTTACCGTTAGGTCCGGATATAGGGATATATAGAAAGGGAAGACTATTCTTATAGTAGGTCTAAGCAACCGTTACTTCGTTACTATCGCTACTATAGGTAAACAAGACTCGTCTATTATTGCGATAGAAGTAGCCCTTATTAGCTAACTTCTTAGTAGATATAAGGTTAGCTACTAGACCTAGTATATATAGTGTCTTAGTAAGCTATATTATGCTAATTCCTCGATTATTAATAACCTTAGTCTAGGTAGTACTAATTAGTATTGCTTGCTTAGTATTGCCTCTAAATCGTACTAGAATATTGTAACCTTTATACTTAATAAGTAATACTAGATTATTAATTATATATATACTAGTACCCGAGTCGATAACCTAGTCTATCGTACGTATAGTAGCCGATAGTACTATATAGGCGCGATTACTAACCTTAACCTCGACCGTAGTAATAAATAAGTAGTTACTAGGTAGTATAGAGTTAGGTCGTAGATCGTTGTAGGGTGTTCTATTAGCAAATAGGCTCTACTACGGAGGTATAGACTAAGGTTACTACTACTACTAAGTAGTTAGACCTCGCTATTACTATACTTTCTTCTTAGCCTTCTCTCGCTTATAGCGGAGTCGGTCTTCCTCCTTTAGATAAGGGTATTTAGTATAGTACCTATCGGATAGATAGGTACTATTACAATATAAGTACTTATTACGAGGCGGATTGTTATTATTGTTTCTACCGCGACTACGGCTACTACGGCTACTACGAGCGCCGCTACGAGGCGCTTAATTAGGGTTTGTATTACTAGCTAGCGGTTACTACGATTGAGCTAGCTTTTATAGACTAAAGTATCTACTATACTAGGCCTAGTTAAGCTATATAATATTCTTATTAAGTAACGCGCTAATAATATTGTCTAGTGTATTACTATTAATCTTAAAGTTAGTAGCTCGCATTTGCTCGCGTCTTATCTATACAAAGGCCTTATAGAAGGGGCTAATAAGTATAATAAAGAAGTAGACTACTTAGTAATTACTAATAGCTAACTTAGTCTCCTTTAGTATACCTAGCTTCTTCTTATAGTTATTATAGAACTTCTTAATATCCTTGCCCTTATACCGAAGGGTAGAATATTCCTAGAACAATATAAATTTAGTAGACCTACCGTTACTAGTATACTTCTTCTTAAGAAAGCCCTATACGTCTTAAGAGGTACCAAGTCTAAGTAGCGACTACTAAATGTCGGCTACGCAATTAGCAAAGATCTAGGTATAGGCTATCTAGTCTTAACTCTTTAGCCTCCTATTTATCCTAGCGGTCTTTAAATTCTTCTATTAACTTACTCGAGTCTTTAACCTTTAGTCGTAGGTAGATGCCTTATATATAGCGCTATACCAATATACCTTTAAGGGTACCCTTAGTAGTATAGGACTATAATAGGTAATTCTCCTTATTCTTTAGCTTAGGAATATTGCTTATATAAGCGCCGGCGATTCCGGTTACTATTAGTACTATTACGGATAGCTTTAGCGATAGCGATAGTATTAAAGAGATAGGAGACAATATAATATAAACCGTGTATTAGCCTTATACCGAATATAGGTACGCGTATATAGCGGATAGCCGATACGTATATTAATTGAATTAGATAGACTCGAAGTGCTAGTACCTACTAGAACACTTAAGTAGCGACGGCGGCGATAACGAGGTATCGGAACGTTACGCTAAGGTATTAATAATACTAGCTACGTAGTAGTCGATAGAGGTACCTAGATATAGGTACGTTAGAAACGTAGAGGGCTTATAACTACTTAATGTAACTAGTGTATTCGAGAGGACTATCTACGAGGAAGTCTAAATATAAGTAGTACGGTAGTTATAGCCTTAGGTATTAGGTACGTAATAGAGATACATATACTATACTTCAAGTAGTAATAATCTCGCTATAATAAAAAGACGGCGATATTGTATCTCGCGTATTCCCTAAAGTCGATATAGAGCTCTTGTCCCTCTATTTTATTAATCCTAGGCGACGAAATGCTAGATTCGGAAATAGTATAGGTACCTTGTAAAAGGGCCTAGACGCTAGAAAGCGGGGATCGAGGCCTACTACTATACAACCCTAACTACTACTAAACAACGATATATCGTTAAATACTATATTATTAAGGTCGCAAATACGAGTACTATATACTATCTTACTATCTATATCTTTCTATATATATCTAGTACCTTTAATAGTATTGTTCGTAGCGTATCTATCTATAAGCCGTATTTTTAGTACCTACCTAGCCTTAAGCTATACCTCTCGGCTTTATATACTTCTACTATATACCGTACTATATACTATATACCGTATACCGTATATAGTATACCTATACTTACTAAACAAGACGAGAACCTAATACAATAGGTACTAGACGATAGTATAGAAGCCTATCTTATAGTCAAGATACTACTTAATAGAAACCGTAGCTCGTAGACTACTATATAGAACCGGATTACTAGGTAGAATAGGACCGCTTCTATATATCTAGCAAAGGATAGAAGGCCTTATATGTTAGGGGCTAGGTATATAGTAACGTATAGAACATCCGCCTAACCGATAATATAGTAAGTAGTAGAACTAACAAGTGCCTCCTAAAAGGATTACGTAGCGCGCTAAGTTAAAAAGGCTATGCGAGTTACGTACGTCTAGCGTACGCCCCTAGCGCGCGCCGCTTAGTACACTTAAGGCTTAGTAAGAGACCTTACCTTATCGAGGTCCTTATAATTATCCCCTTTCTCCTAGTATAGCTATCCCTAGCTATAGACAAACTTGACTCCTCGTTAAGCTATCCTATCTATATATTCCCTTGTACCTCTAGCGCTTCGAATACGCCTCGTATACGTCGCTACTTCGTATAGCTAGTTACTACGCGAAAACTCTTTATTACTATATAGTAGAATTTTTATATTTCTACTAGTAACGTTACTAGGTAGGTCTAGCGTATTCCTAAGAACGTATTAATTATTATTATTAGTAACTAGGTAGCCTATATATAAGTAGTGTCTATAGTCTACCTAAAAACTTCTCCTATTTCTAAGCTTTCTACTAGTACCGCGCTAGTACCTCGCTCGTACTACGTAAGCTCCTCTTACGTACTAACTAACAAATTTTATACTACTCTCTATATAGATCTAGCCCGTATCCCGCTTACGTCGCGCAAGCGTAGTGCCGCTAGTCCTACTACCCTAGTTACGGCTACTAAGCGCTTTAGGCCTAATATAGAAGGCTATAGTAGATACTTCTAGTATATAACTACTAATAGTAAGAATAATCCCTATACGCTCCTCGTACGCGTCTCGTAACTAACTCGCTATAGAGGATCTAAATAACGTATACATTAGTAGTAATATATACCCTACTACTAAGAAGAAGTATTAGAGATATACTAAGGGGTACTATCCCTATAAGCTAGTTATAGTACTATACCTCGTCGCGCTACTCTAGCGTATATATATAGCTCGCGCTAAGTACGCTACTTGCGACCTAGACGATCCTAAGTATAGGGATAATCCTATCTAGGCTCAAATTAAGCTTAATGAGATCTAGTAGCGCCTAGACGTATATATAGACCGTATATATCGCTTCCTTTTCGTACGCGTTACGTCTACTAACCGCCTAGCTTTTCTAGAGGTTAAGAAGTCTCTAAATAGCTACTACCGTAATAAGAACAAGATTACCGGTAACGGTACGCTACTTAAGCGTAGCCGCGGCGCTAGCGTCGCGCCGGCTACTACTAACGGTCTAGACCTAGTAGCTATCTTAGAGCGTATTAATATTAACCTCTCTAGTCTAGTAGAAATCGGCCGCTAGGTACGTATTATCCTTACATCCCTATTGCCTATTAAGCGTATACTAACCGCGATAGAATCTCGCCCTAAAGGGGGCCTATATAGCTATAGTAGTAGTCGATACTACTATAGGCTTCCTACCTATGTCTATAGAGAGAGAGGGTTCTAATAGTTACAAGAGTAACTAGCTCCTCGGAGCTAGTTAGTAGGTTGTCCGCCTACGGCGCGTAAGCGCTACGAACGTATTAATTTCTTTTGTTCTAAGCTAGGCTAAATGCCTATATTAATAGCGAAACGAGTATATATCTATTAACCTTATCTTATCTTATTCTTATATTCTCTAACTATATCTCGCTTATGCCTCGAATACGTTAAGCGCTACTAAGTCTTCTATATATTCTACTAGTTCCTAAGTATTATATTCTTCTAGCTAGCCTACCTACCTAACGAGGTAGTAAGTCTCTCCCTTCTATACCTTCTTCTTTACGATTTCTTCTATACGCTACTTATTCGCATTCTCTATAACTAGTATACTAACCTTATACTCCTCGCCCTCGCGCCCTTTCTATAGCTCGAGTAGGGATATATAGAAAACATTATAGATTCTCGTACTAGTAGGTAGCGCTAAGCGATACGCCTATACTCCTACTATATCGATAATACGAAACGGGCCGAGATACTTTAAGCTAAGCTTCTTCTTTAGTAGATCTAGTCTAATATTCTTAGATAATAATAGTACTAAATCGCTAATACTATACTTCTAAGCCTTATAGTTAGTATTATAGTACTTAGCTTAGTATTCCGCTATAGTCTTCTAGCGCTACGTAAGCGTCTTATATACTTTTCGTAGTCTTTCCGTAGTATCGATCGCTACTAGTACCCTTCCTTTAGATAGCTCGTCCCGAGCTATAGGTAATAATATAGGAGCAACATCCGGATTATATCTATATAGTATACGGAAGGGGCTTATGCGTAGCGTAGGGTATATACTATTATTATATATAAACTCTACCTACGAGAGCTAAGACGCCTAGTCTACCTAGTTATTAGAGCAATAACATCTTAGGTACTATTCTAGCGTCTAGTTAGTACGTTTAGTCTATCCGTTAGTCTACGGATAGAACGCTATACTAAGCTTACGCTTTATATACGTCTCGTAGTAAAAGTCGCTCTAAAACTAACTAGTAAATAGAGATCCTCTATTACTAACTATTCTAGCTAGGACTCTAAACCTTCTAACTACCTCTCTTTAAAAGATATCTACTAGCTTTACTACTATACACTTCTTTATAGTAGGTATAAAGAGGCTTATCTTCGTATAGCGATTAACTATTACGAATATTATAGTATAGACGTAGGTACCGAGCTTGCTTAGCGGTAGATCGGTAATAAAGTCTATTATTAGCTCTTACTAAGGTCTAGTAGGCATTGGTAGCGTAGCTAACTCGCCGTATAGACGATAGCGCCTCGCCTTCGACCTCTAGTATATCGCGTAGATAGAGATATACTCCGAAACCTCCTAAGCTAACCCTAGCTAGGTATATTTCCTATATATTAGCTTAACTATCTTAGCTTAGCCGAAATGTCCTATAAGGGAATTATCGTAGTATATACGCATTACCTACGTTCTTAACGCGAGGTCCCTAAGTATATAGATCGCCTTATCTTAGAAAAGGATATCCTCTCTAATAGAATACTCCTCGAAGATACCGGTCTCCTTAGTAGCCTCGTATAGCTCCTTTGCTATAGGCTCTAGCTACTATAGGGTATATATAAAACTAAGTAGTAGGTCTAGTACCTAGTAGTAGGATCTATTATCCTTAACTACTATAGCCGCAACTCTAGCTAGATAGTATACGAAGCCGCTATACTTCGTATACATCTTCGCTACTCCTTATATCGAGATATATATTATAGAAGTATACTTTACGATAGGCTCTACCTCTCCCGAAAGGTCTAACTAGACTAAGAGTTTAGCTTATAGCGTTAGTAATAGGTTACTTATCGCATACGTCTCGCCTTTATAGTCGCTTCTCCTCGAAGGAGCGTCTATAAGGTTCCTTTTTCCTACTTAGTATTCGATAGTGAAATCGAATAGGGCTAGGAAGGTTGCCTACCTTGCCTACCTATCTACTAACTACTTCATCGTCGTAGATCCCTTTAGGTTCGCGTAATCTATAAGTACGTATACTATATACTACGAGCTATCGAAGTATAGTCTCTAGTACTTAAAGGACTCGACTACTACTAGTAGCTCCTAGTTATAGATCTCGTAGTTAGTCTCTATAGGTATTATCTTTCTCGACTAGAAAGCGATAGGGTACTAGTTACTATTCTCCGCCTACTACGAGAGGATTCTAGCTAATACGAACGTAGACGTATCGGTTTCGAGACGTAGGGGCTATATAGGATTAAAGTGCCTAAGTAGCGATACTAAATAGAATACATCCTTTAGGCTCCTAAACGCTTACTCCTCGCTTACGCCCTATTAGATTAGACCCGGCTTTTAGCCGTTCTTAGCTCCCTTAGAGAGGGCTATTAGAGGTATAATAATCCGGGAGTAGTTAGGTATAAACCTATAGTAGAAATTGTAGAACCCGAGGAAGGACTAGACTTCGGTAAGGGTAGAAGGACGCGGCTACTCGGTAATTGCGTCTATCCTACTCCTATCTATCGATACGCCTTCGGTACTAACGATAAATCCTAGGAACTCTACCTATTTCTTCTAGAATAAGTACTTCTTATAGTAATGAGTAGAACCCAAACCTATACAAACCCAAGGGCTAGGTAGTATAGGAAGGGACTATAGGTAGCATAACCCATTAGGCTATAGGAAGCTATACTAGGCGGACTAGCTATCGTAGTAGCTATAGAGGTAGTTAGTAGTAATTAGAGCTCTATAGTAGAGGTACATGAAACGTAGTAAGCGATATATACTAAACGAAGGTTAATAATGTCTCTCCCTAGTAGGAAGAGGGCTATATGTACTAATTAAGACCCCTACCTAACCGGGTAGGCAAGTGTATCCTAGTTGCTAGACAATAATAGTTAGCGTATAAGCCGAATCGCCTAAGCCTCTTAAGTACTACGTATACGTTACGTACGTAGTACTCTTTGTTCTTAGTACTTGCTATATACTAGGATATTATCTAGATAGACTATATAGTAGATATTAACTAGGCCTACTAAGGCTCGGTTAATATACCCCTAAAAGGTTATAGGTACGTTAGTAAGCCTAAATAGTATTACTAGGTACTCGTAGTATCTATAGCGCGTACGAAATGTAGTCTTCTACTTATTGCCTCGCTTAATACGAATACGATAGTATACGTCGATAAGGTCTAAGGATGTGTACTATTCTTTATCCTTAAGCCTATCTATTGTCTCGCTAATAAGAGGTAGGGGATAGCGATTTTTAATAGTAATCTTATTAAGATCCCTATAGTCGATATATAACTAAAGACTCCTATCTTTCTTTAGTACGAACAAGATAGGC